>JAWNLR010000439.1:0-11733 GCA_035042205.1 Drosophila infuscata
CTGTTTGGTTAAGCAAGTAAGCGCGCCAAACAACAAGTAAAGCAGCTTCTCTTTTAATATTTTTCTCTTTGATAAGTTATGCTCTGCGCAGCATAAAGAGCAAATTAACGTAACGATCATAACTGTTGTTTTATATATGCTCATTTGCATTTCGTTTTATTGCATTTGTTTTCACTTTGCTTGCCTTTTTTCTTTTGCTGAGCGCAAGCAGCAGCTGCAATTCGGCAGCTAATTAGTTCTATTTCGTCTATCGAGAATTCAAGTCGCGGCACGGTATTCGACACCGCTTGCCAAATAGTTAATTCGTATAATTAAAAGTGCTAAGCTCAACTCGGAGCTTATAACTAACAATTGTAACTATTTTTATACTATTATACCAAAATGGTATAATAGTATATTGGTTTTGTGCAATTTCCGTCATGCTGTCTGTCCGTCTGTCCGTCTGTCCGTCCGTATGAACGCGCGTTCCTCCGACACCCTTTGAGATAGAGACTTGAAACTTGGAACGTATACTGGAAAGTACCCTCAAAAGTTAAAGTGTCTTGGGTTTGGACCTACGTCCACCAGGGAGCTAGAAAATCGATAAATTCGATTTTAGCAAATCGATAAATCCCCATATCTCTTACAATTTAATGAATACAGTCACCAATTTTGGTGGGTAGGTTGTTGGCGAGGTCCTTGAAAGATCGGCATATGCCACGCCCACCTCCGACGCCCCCTTCACCCCCGCCCCTAAAATTTTCAAATGGCTATATCTTCCGCAGTTTTTGAGTAGGGAACGTCAAATTTGGTAGGTATATTACTGGTAGTCGCCTCTAAAAATCGATAATAAATTTGTGGTGCCACGCCCACACCTGCGCCTATAATCGACAATTCCGATTATTAATCGATAACTCCGTATATCTCCGAAAATTTTAAAGGTATATTGCTAGTAACACCCTTCATAAATGTGGAAAAAAAATTTTGGACCACGCCCACTCCCGCCCACAAAAAACGATAAATGCCTGTATCTCCCGCAATTTAAGAGCTACAGTTTCCAAACTTAGAAGGTATATTACTAAGACCGAACTCCAAAATTTTTTTGGGTCACGCCCACTCCCACCCCCAAAACCGATAAACGCCCATATCCCCCGCAATTCAAGAATTTCGTAACTGTACACAAATTAAGGTATAATAGTATTCCGCTGTCGGTTACGTCCGACTGCAACGTTCTATCTTATTAATTTTGGCCACGAAGGCAAATAAACTTATTTTATAGAAAAGCAAATTTCGGTGCATTTCTATTTATTTATGTGACTTTGGAAAAATTCGATAGCTATTGAAAAAGCTCAATAGCTCAACATTGGTGACCCCGACGTGATTTTTCTTGTTTATTAAGTGCGTTTAATAAACAACATCACAAACAAAACAACAATACAAAACATAACATAGTGATTAATTAGCTCTGTTTGTTTAAATAAATACAAATTAATTAAAATAAAGAGTTAATAAAACTCGCGCCCGCGCTCTTGCATTGTTGTCAATATTCTCGGTTCGTTTTGTGCTCACTTTCGGTTTAAGTGAGTGACCTCAAATTGACATTGGCGCCTGCGCAGTCGATTCGCTTATCGCGCTTGCCTAAACAGTTGCAGCAGCCGTTTCTGCATTGTTTTGTTTGTCCCATTTCGTTTTGCTTGCGCTTATGAACAAAGTGTTTGCCCAATTGACATTGCGTTGTTTGAACTTGTGTGTTAAAGCGGTAGTGAAAAAATTCCGTGATTCCCAAAGGAATATTTAAAAATGCAGAATTCTGCTGCCGTTCAGTCTCGTACTGCCCCGTTCTACATAGCCAAGGCCAAAGCTATTGATGAGCAGGTAAAACGGATGGCCAAAGCAATCGCTCCGGAGCAAATTGTGCATCTCAGCGAACAAGAGTTGGCTGTTCGGCTCAAGGCGTTGGAAAGTGCTCAGCAGGCATTTTACAATATGCATGACGCATTGGAGGAGCTGGATTATGATGAAATCGGGAGTGAATTACGGGAATGTTTTGATGACCTCTCAATATTAGTGGAAACTAGCTTGCGACACGAAATTGACAAACGAAAGTTATCGTCGCCGTTGTGCTCGACTATGAGGCAAGAGTCCTGTGGTGACAATCACACATTGTCTCAAAGCCGAATCCGGTTGCCTGAGATCAAGCTGCCCGAGTTTAGTGGAGGATACACAAAGTTTGCAGAGTTCATAGCGATGTTCTCTTCAATCATTGATGCGGATTCAGGACTTTCGGATGTGGAGAAGTTTCAGCACTTGCGATCGTGTCTGAAAGGATCAGCCTTGGATAGTGTTTCTTCGTTGGAAATCAGCAGCGCTAACTATCCAGTTGCATTGGATCTCCTTAAAAAACGATTTAACAACAAGCGTCTCATCTTCCAAGCACATATCACGGTTTTTTTTTTTTTTTTATTGTGCGAGTTGCACAATTGTATTTTGTGACTATATGTTCTTAAGGTTACTTATGTTACTTTAGTTTTGGTTGCTTTTTTTTTTTTTTTTTTATTGTGCGAGTTGCACAATTGTATTTTGTGACTATATGTTCTTAAGGTTACTTATGTTACTTTAGTTTTGGTTGCAATCGAAACATGTTGCATTGGAAAAAGCATAAAAGAATCAACATGTGTTTTTAAAGTAACACTAATTTGTTTTAAAAAAAAATATATGCTTTTTACATTGACATATACATTGATTGCTTTAGGTTTTTAAGAACATACGTAGGCAATGTGTAGCATCAGCATTTTTGGAATGCCATTAGCCAGCAGTTGTGACAGTGTTTGGTTATTTGATTAGAGAGATTGAGTAAAGTGCACAAATATTTTTAGGGACATATTGTGTTCCCATGTGAGTTTAATAGTGTGTGTGTATAGAGTTTTTTTTTTGTTTTGTTTGGAGAGGAATGCTCAGCCTCTTAGCCAGTGCTTCTCTCTATTATTGTTAAGGGCTACGACACTGAAGGCTGAGCAGGGTTATGGAAAGGAGGATTTTTTTTTTTTTTTTTTTTTTTTTTATGTTTATTATTGTTTAAAGCCTGTAAGTCGCAACAACCCAGAAACGCGCATTGTGACTCCTTTCACAGTTTGCACACTTTAAGGGGAGCTGAGAAAGACAAACTAGTGAAGGTTAAAGCTTGTAAATCCCAACATCCCTAGAAACGCGCATTGTGACTCCTTTCACATTTTGCACACTTTAAAGGGAGATGAGGAAGACAAACTAGTGAAGGTTATAAAATATTATATTTTTATATTTATTATTATTAACTGCTTAAAGATTGTAAATCGTAACATCCCCAGAAACGCGCATTGTGACTCCTTTCACATTTTGCACACTTTCAAGGGAGCTGAGAGACACAAACTAGCGTAGGTTATAGATTTTATTTTTTTATATTTATACATATATATGCATATATGTATATATGTATACATATATATGTATTTATATATAAGTGGACGTTGAAGTACTAACGAGCAGTAACTTCAAGTGGCCCAGCGATACCAAGCACGGGCTTGTTGTTTGTGTTTGTGTTTGTGGTTTTTTTTTTTTTTTTTTTTTTTTTTATAACTTATAGTCTAACATTTTTATTATTATAATTTCCTCTTTTAGCATTCTTAGTTTATTTTATGTTTTCATGAAATTCTTATATTAATGATTTGCTTGTCGTAAGATAGGGTTACTAATTAATGTAGTTTTGTTGCCGTACTTGCTGTTGCTGAAGGCAGCGAGCTTGAAGCCGACTTTGAGATTTTTTTTTTTTTTTTTTTTTTTTTGTAGGTTTATTTAAGCTATTTTGTAGGTATTATTTTGGGTTTTTTACATTTCTAGAAAGTTTGGAGAGTTTTTTTTTAATTAAAAGTTTGTAGACTTCACGTCCTTTGCAGTTCGCTGTGTGACTTTGTTGACAATTTGCACATTTTAATGGGAGATGTGCTGGTTTTATACAAAGTCTAGAGAGATGGTCAAGACCACATTTTACGCAACGTGGTGTATGATGACAATAGCGAGCCGTGTGGTTAAATCGCTGACAACGATTGCATTGAGGAAGATAATTTGGAATGCGTTTTGGCCATTCAAATTTAACAACATAATTGCATAAGTTTTTAATCTTAAATATACTTATGTTTTTCATACCATCTTTACTTGTGTTATCAGGTGTGAGTTCAATAAAGAAAAGGTTTGGTGAATAAGTTTTGGGTTCTGGGCCAGTGTGACGAAGATTCCGGAACGTAGGGTTAAATATGTTGCGAACATTATATCCTAGTTTCTGTAGTTCACTTTTAATTAGATTTATGTTGGTAGAAGCATGTATTCCTCGTACAACTACTCGAAATGATCGGTTTTCTCGTAGTTGATAGGTATTAATGAAATGAATTGGGACATCCATTTAAATTGGTTGCTTTGTTTGGTGGCGGTCGCTTCATGTAATTTGCATGGCCATCAAATTCAAAATTGGTTAATTAAATTCGAAAATGCCACAAACTGTTCATTGAGTCAATTAAAAATTGATGGTCGTGTCGCGTAAAGCGGAAATTTGACATTGATAAAAGCTGTCAATCTTGGTCATAGTTGCTGACACACAGGGACAACAGACACACACACACACACACACACACACACACTCACACACACACAGACGCATACATACACGATAGAGGTAACTGCATATTAAACGCTCAGGTGATTGCCGATATTTTCGATACATTAATTATTGATGCATTTTGACCAAAATTGCGGTCCCAATGTCTCTGCAGTGCACTCGGTCGGCCACCTTCCTGTGTGTCCTGTGCACTGCTAGAAAAAATGTATACGTATATATTAATAAATTAAATGCAGTTTGTGCATATAAACGAGAGCATCAGCATGCATTTTTTATATTTTCCGCAGCAGTTTTGAATGCAGTTTCATAAACTACCCCAAGCAAACCCAAGCGGGCAACAGGCAAACAACCAACTCACGAATTTAAATACGTATATACATATATACATACATATTTATTTGCAAGTATATAGTCGTGTATATGTATGTGTGTATATAGAAATGATATGGAAAATGCGCACATAAATTACTTTTATATTTTGTCGCTATTTTTATATTGCCAACACTTGTGCGGAAATTGCGCGATGAAACGACTCGACGGGAAAAGCTACGGCAAAGAAATTGCTCACTGCTGCATGGATATGCATTTTTGTAGCTAGACTGTAACGGTAACGGTAACACAGCACAACAGCACAACAGCTAAAAAAAACTCCCCTGGCACTTCCATTGCCCCCAAAAGTTGCATGCGTTGCAGCAGCGGCTCCGGTTTTGGGTGGCTCAGGACTACGGCGTATACACGATATTTACGAGAGATACGCAGCTCATGGAAGCCCTGCAAATGCGCCATAATTCAGCTTGAAACAAGCTGACAACAAAAAAAAACAACAACAACATATACGTAATATAAAAAAGCAAATAAACAATCAAAACAACAGGAGCAAAAAGCGTAAAGGGAATTAACTAAATTATGCATCTCGCACTTAAAGTGGTTGCTCGATTCGCGCCAGGATTTATATTTATGCTATGTTTATTTGGGCCAGAATGGCAACAGAAATGCAATGATTGGGACATAGTGTATGTTGAAAGCGATGAGTGCGATAACCATTAACCACACAAGATAAAAATGCAATTACTATGCAAATTGTAAATTTAAGGAAACATATTATGGAATATTTACATTAAAAGTGTTAAAATAGCGCCTGACTGAACTGAACAGTTCAGCTATGCCTCAGATATATACTTTGAATTGCGAATAGCGTTACCTAATCAATTATCCTTTTCATATATCTATATACTTAAGTTTCTTTAGATTAATATCCATAATAATTATTTATTACAATCAATCCAATCTGTTTGTGGAAACTTGTCCTCAAAGAAAAGCTGGCTTTTAAAACTTTAAGCGTGGGTGTTATGTGAGAGAAACGGGGCAAAGTTAATTTTATATTTGTTTTATTTGTAAAAAAAAAAAAAAACGAAAACATTTTATAAACTCCATGGAAAAACATTTGCAAAGCTTTTTGATCTGAAAAGTTGCGAAGCGTTCGCCGCACTTATCAAGAATTTTTCATCTCTCCATTCTTTGGCATTTTCCATTTTTTTTTCTCCATGCTTTCATTTTTATGGCAACAATTAACAAAAAACACGTATGAAAAAGTTGTTCATTGTAACAAAAAAAAAAAGAAGAAAAAAACACATGGGAAGAGTGTAAAAACAAGTGCGTGTAATGTGGATGGAGTAGAAAAACATATAAAGCGTATTAAAACTGGACGAAAACATTCAGATGCAGATGCAGATGCAGATGCATTTGGAGGCGTAACCATAAAAATAATAAGCATGCAAAATATTCATACCGGGACCAGTCGGTGAAAGGGCATTTCTCCTTTCTAAGCGACACAAAAACGACACAAAAATAAGCAAACAACAAAAAAGTCGAGGGAGAGATATGAAAAGCAAAACAAAAAAAAAAAAAATCGAGTTAAATTAAAATGCGAAACAATTTTCAACAGCACATTTTTTACGGTGCATAAGTAAACTATTTTCATGGCAGTTATACGCCGTATTACAAATTACAATTCCCTCCACTTTTTATCGTGTTGTGGCCTCTGTTGAAAACTGCACAAAAAAGCCTGCAACACTGGAAATGTAGTAGCACTAAGTGGAGATAACAGTTAATATATGTATGTTCAACGTTGTTTTCAAATACGTTTTGTGTTCAGTGTTCTGTGCACTAAGCACGATCGTCGTAGAATTTGTAGAATTTTTATACTATTATACCAAAAAGGTATAATCGACCATTCCGATTGTAAATCGATAGCTCCGTATAGCTCCGTATATCTCCGAAAATTTTAAAGATAGAGTAACCAAACCTGGAAGTTAATTTGCTGGTAACCTCCTCCAAGGATTGGCATATCAATTTTTGGACCACGCATACAACCGCCGCCCCAAGGAACTTCGTCCCTATACATTTAAAATGCGCATATCTGCCGTAATTTGCAAGCTAGAGTCGCAAAATGTTGCAGGTATGTTACTGGTAACTCCCCCAAAGATCGATAAAAATTTGGATGGCCACGCCCACTCCACCTACCTAAACCGATACACCTGTTGGTCGATAAACCCGTATATCTTACGCAATTTAAATTTTAAACGTATATTGCTTCATAAATGTGGAAAAAATATGTTACACCACGCCCACTCCCGCCCACAAAAAAACGATAAATGCCTGTATCTCCCGCAATTTAAGTTAGTTAATTAAATAAATATAATTAATTTAAATGAAATAAATAGTAAAGCGCTATTTTCTTAAAAATGTGTTAGTTATACTCGTACATTAATGTATATGTCCTTATTTTTTCATGTATTATAATCAAACCACCTTTTTTTTATAAAATTTCTCAATTTTGTATAAAATATTAATTCTAGTGTTCGAGTGTTAAAATTCAAAACTATTTTATCATTATTTTATTTTATCCTTTAAGAACTAATTTTATTTTCAAATAAGTAAGTCTTACCGGCGATATTTATTTATTTATTACTAACGCGATAGTTTTATCGCATGCTCACAGCAGCTCTACACGAGTCAAGGTAGCATCACAACAGATTGTTGTGTTTCATTTTAAAAAAATTCCATTTTATAATTTCTAAAATAAAACTAAACACAAGAATTTAGTCCGATGAATAGAAATATAAATTTATAATTATTTAAATATATTTTATATTTATAATATACAGTGGCTTGCAGCCCCAATCGCCCAGTGTCTAGCAACAAATTTAAAGTGCTATAAAGATTAAACAAGGAAACAAATTCAAAATGTTTAAATGCCAATTTGTTTAATGTTATATCACATTTGAAAAACAAACTTTAGTTTTTATTTAAATATTAATTAATCAATTAAAATTAGTCAAAAACTGAAAACATAAGCCAAAATACATTTGCAGCTCAGTTCGCCCAGTCTTAAAGAAAGTTAAATATTTGGCGTATAAAAGCTTAAATAAGGATGTTAATACTTAGTATGATATCCTTTAGCCTTAACAACTTCCCTTAACCTATTATTCATGGAAGATACCAGCTTCCTGGTCGTTTCTGGACTGATCCTGCTCCACTCCTCCAGCAGAGCATTTTGGAGATCCTGTTTGCTTGATATGTTGTGGTTCCGGATATTATTTTCCAGCAGAGCCCACAAATTTTCAATAACATTTAAGTCTGGAGACTGGGCCGGTGGAATCATCACGTGGGGGCAGTTCAATCTAAGCCAGGACTGTACTATTCCGGCCTTATGCTTGGGGTCGCTGTCCTGGTAGATCCGGAAAGTACGTCGGTTTCCAGCTTCTCGGCACTTTGGAGTAAATTTTCCTTTAGTATATCAAAGTACACATTCTTGTCCATTATTATTTCAATAATCACAAAATTTCAGCCGCGGGCTGCCGAGATAGATGCCCATACCAGGACACTTCCTCAGCAGTGCTTGACTGTTGCCTTTATGTTTTTGGGGCTCAGAACAGTATTGGAGTGTCGCCACACATAATTCCGTCCGTCCGAGCCAAAAATGTTTATTTTGTACTCAAATTCAAATATGACTGTGTTCCAGAACTCCAAATCCTTGTCCAAGTGGATTTTGGCGAACGTCATCCTATACCCTCTATTTTTTGCGCTTGGAAATTTCGTTTTCCGTTGCTCTCGGGCATTAAAGTCATGGTTACGCAAAACCAGGAGAACAGTTTTCGCACTGAACTTTTTCCTTATTTCATCCTGCATCTATTGAGTCAGTTTTTGAGCCGATAGCTTAAGATTTCGCTTTATTTTCTTGATGATCCTTGGCTCGTCCTGCTCGGTGAAAATCGGGTTTGGTGCCATTCCGCTCTTGTCCTCTGTCCAATTTTCGTCCACGAAACTCCAAATGATGTAAAATACAATTGAGGTGTTTAGATTGACCATTTTAGCTATTTTTCGATATGAATATCCGATTTTTAAGTGTTCCAGGATGAGTTTCCGTTGTTCAATGGCAGTCCTTTTGCCCATAGTCCTTGTTGGCAGGTTGCACCCGAGATGCAGATTATAACTAAACTGACTTAGAAGGATTGGTCTATTTATACCGAAAATATTCAATTTTAAGTAAAAGATCCGGGTTTTATGGCACCCAGGTGTCCATAATGTAACTGGGCAAAACGACGTGCATACCTAAAAAGAGGTACTTTCTTACATAACCCTACCTAGCAGGTGGAAAACCCACAGTTTATTAGGGTCATATATTCATTTTGGTGGTCAATAAATGTACCTGCCATGGGTCTTTGGAATTTTTGAAAAATATTCAACAATGAGTTTATGGCAAGCAATTGAAATTGTTGTTAGACACTGGGCGATTGGGGCTGCAAGCCACTGTATATATTAATATATTATATATATACAAATTTAAATTAGTTTATGTAATGGTATAATAGTATTTCGCTGTCGGTTACGTCCGACTGCAACGTTCTATCTTGTTTTTTTTTTTTAATCAGTGGGAAATATTCAGGCCATTCATTAAAATCCGTGAAACGACAGTTTTATGATATCTTAAAAATATTTAGTTTTTAGCGAATGGAGATCGTCTGTCAATGAATATATGTAGGACTGGTTATGTCCCGTTTATTCATAATGTAATGGTTAAGTATAATATTGAAGTAAGAGTATTCGATTAACAAAGTAAAGTACGACATTACAATTAACGACCTGATTCCACGACGTACCGACAACTTTACAACTTATGGCACTCCGGACTTTGACGACTTCTTATATACGACTTTAACGCTGCGCTTTCACGACTCGACTTCTTCGTTCTACTGATCCTACTCGACTCTCTTTATGTTGCTGTTAACCAACTGTTAACCAGCGTTGCCACCTAACAGCACAGTAACTACTCGTAACATAAAAATGCTACTTGATGCATGCACTTGCGTAACTATTGTATATAGATTTCGATGCTAAATGAATTAATCTATATATATTATATATATACAGTGGTTCACAAAACGGTTGGACCAGTGCCTAGCAAAAAATTTAAAGTGCTATAAAGTTTAAACAAGGAAACAAATTCAAAATGTTTAAATGCCAATTTATTTAATGTTATATCACATTTGAAAAGGAACTTTAGTTTTTATTAAAATATTAATTAATTAATTAAAATTAGTCAAAATCTGAAAACATAACCAAAATTCATGTCACAAAAGTATTTGGACCAGTCTTAAAAAAGTTACATATTTGGCGTATAAAAGCTTAAATAAGGATGTTAATACTTAGTATGATATCCTTTAGCCTTAACAACTTCGCTTAACCTATTTTTCATGGAAGACACCAGCTTCCGGGTAGTTTCTGGACTGATCTTGTTCCACTCCTCCAGCAGAGCAGTCTTGAGATCCTGTTTGCAGGATATGTTGTGTTTCCGGATGTTATTTTCCAGCAGAGCCCACAAATTTTCAATAACATTTAAGTCTGGAGACTGGGCCGGTGGAATTATCACGTGGGGGCAGTTCCAGATAAGCCAGGACTGTACTATTCCGGACTTATGCTTGGGGTCGTTGTCCTGGTCGATCCGGAAAGTACTTCGGTTTCCAGCCTCTCGGCACTTTGGAGTAAATTTTCCTTTAGTATATTGAAGTATACATTCCTGTCCATTGTTGTGTCAATAATCACAAAATTTCCGCCACCGGCTGCCGAGATACAGGCCCAAACCATGACACTTCCTCCGCCGTGCTTGACTGTTGCCTTCAATTGTTTGGGGTCCACCTCAGTATTGGATTGTCGCCACATATAATTCCATCCGACCTGGAAAAAAATGTTGAATTTGGGCTCATATTCAAATATGACTGTGTTCCAGAACTCCAAATCCTTGCCCAAGTGGATTTTGGCGAATGTCATCCTATACCCTGTATTTTTTGCTTATATAAATTGCTCTTTCTGTGGTACTTGGGCCTTAAAGTCATGGTTGCGCAAAACTTGGAGCCCAGTTCCCATACTGAACTTTTTCCTTATTCCATCCTGCACCCATTGAGTCAGTTTTTGAGCCGATAGCTTAAGATTTCCCCTTGAAATCTTGATGATCCTTGGCTCGTCCTGCTCGGTGAAAATCGGGTTTGGAGCCATTCCGCCCTTGTCCTCTGTCCAATTTTCGTCGACGAAACTCCAAATGATGTGGAATACAGTTGAGGTGTTTAGATTGACCATTTTAGCTATTTGGCGATATGAATATCCGATTTTTAAGTGTTCCAGGATGAGTTTCTTTTGCTCAATGGTAGTCAGTTTGCCCATGGTCCTTGTTGCCTTGTTGCACCCGAATTGCAGGAAAAAACTAAACTGACTATGGAGGATTGGTCTATTAAAACCGAAAATATTAAATTTTAGGTAAAAAAAATCCGGGTTTTATGGCACGCAGGTGTCCATAAAGTACCTGGTCCAACATTTTTTGACCTATAATTTAGGTCCTTTTTTGCATAACCCGACCTAGTGGGTGGGGAAATCCCAATTTTTTAGGGTCATATATTAATTTTTGTGGTTAATATATGTACCTGCCATAGGTCTTTGGAATTTTTGAAAAATATTACATAATTACTTTATGGCAGGCAATTAAAATTGGTGCTAGGCACTGGTCCAACCGTTTTGTGAACCACTGTATATATGAAGAATATATTTATATTGAT
>JAWNLR010000440.1:0-30470 GCA_035042205.1 Drosophila infuscata
GATACACCTGTTGGCGTAAATCGATAAACCCATATATCTCACGCAATTTGAAAACTTAAGTCACCAAATTTTAAAGGTATATTGCTAGTAACACCCTTCATAAATGTGGAAAAAAAATGTTGGACCACGCCCACTCCCGCCCACAAAAAACGATAAATGCCTGTATCTCCCGCAACTTAAGAGCTACAGTTACAAAATTTAGAAGGTATATTACTAAGATTGAACTCCAAAATTTTTTCGGCCACGCCCACTCCCGCCCCCAAAACCAATAAACGCCCATATCCCCCGGAATTCTAGTATTTCTTAACTGTACACAAATAAAGGTATAATAGTATTTCGCTGTCGGTTACGTCCGACTGCAACGTTCTATCTTGTTTTCTTATGTTTTATATTTTTATGTTCATGGTTTTATATTTCATGTTTTTCTTTATTTTTTTTTTACACAAAAAAAAATTGTGTGCACGCCATATTATTCATTTTGATTTCACTTTAATTTAATTTATAGTTGGTACACCATTTTTTATACCCTGAACCCATTAAAAATGGGTAAAAAGGGTATAATGGTTTTGTGCAAATGTATGTAACAGGCAGAAGGAAGCATCTCCGATCCCATAAAGTATATATATTCTTGATCAGGATCAATAGCCGAGTCGATCTAGCCCTGTCCGTCTGTCTGTCCGTCTGTCCGTCTGTCCGTCCGTCCGTCTCGTCCGTCTGTCCGTCTGTCCGTCTGTATGAAAACGCGGATCTCAGAGACTATAAGAGCTAGAGACTTCAAATTTGGAATATAAGATCTCGTATACCAGGCGCAGATCAAGTTTGCGTTATTTTATCGATAACTGCCTCAGTTTCTGAATTATCGATACATTTAGATTTTCGATAGCAGTAAATTCCACATATCTCTCACAATTTAATGGATACAGTCACCAATTTTGGTTGGTAGGTTGTTGGCGAGGTCCTTGAAAGATCGGCATGTGCCACGCCCACCTCCGACGCCCCCATCACCCCCGCCCCAAAAATTTTCAAATGGCTATATCTTCCGCAGTTTTTGAGTAGGGAACGTCAAATTTGGTAGGTATGTTACTGGTAGTCGCCCTTAAGAACCGATAACAAATTTGTGGTGCCACGCCCACACCTGCGCCTATAATCGACAATTCCGATTGTAAATCGATAACTCCCTATATCTCCGAACATTTTAAAGATAGAGTAACCAAACTTGGAAGGCAATTTGCTGGTAACCTCCTCCAAAGATTGGCATACCAATTTTTGGACCACGCCCACATCCGCCGCCCCCAGGAACTTCATCCCTAGAAATTTAAAATGCACATATCTGCCGTAATTTGCAAGCTAGAGTCGCAAAATTTTGCAGGTATGTTACTGGTAACTCCCCCAAAGATTGATAAAAAAATTGGACGGCCACGCCCACTCCACCTACCTAAACCGATACACCTGTTGGTGTAAATCGATAAACCCATATATCTCGCGCAATTTGAAAACTTAAGTCACCAAATTTTAAAGGTATATTACTAGTAACACCCTTCAAAAATGTGGAAAAAAAATTTTGGACCACGCCCACTCCCGCCCACAAAAAACGAAAAATGCCTGTATCTCCCGCAATTTAAGAGCTACAGTTACCAAACTTAGAAGGTATATTAATAAGATCGAACTCCAAAATATTTTGGGCCACGCCCACTCCCGCCCACAAAAAACGATAAATGCCTGTATCTCCCGCAATTCAAGAGCTACAGTTACCAAACTTAGAAGGTATATTACTAAGATCGGGCCACGCCCACTCCAGCCCCCAAAAACGATAAACTTATAATGCATTTAAAGCTTGGTTCAGGGTATATGGTAGTCGAGCTCACTCGACTACAGCGTTCTTACTTGTTTATACCCTGAACCCGATTAAAAATGGGTAAAAAGGGTATAATGGTTTTGTGCAAATGTATGTAACAGGCAGAAGGAAGCATCTCCGACCCCATAAAGTATATATATTCTTGATCAGGATCAATAGCCGAGTCGATCTAGCCCTGTCCGTCTGTCTGTCCGTCTGTCCGTCTGTATGAAACAACGGATCTCAGAGACTATAAGAGCTAGAGACTTCAAATTTGGAATATAAGATCTCGTATACCAGGCGCAGATCAAGTTTGCGTTATTTTATCGATAACTGCCTCAGTTTCTGAATTATCGATACATTTAGATTTTCGATAGCAGTAAATTCCACATATCTCTCACAATTTAATGGATACAGTCACCAATTTTGGTTGGTAGGTTGTTGGCGAGGTCCTTGAAAGATCGGCATGTGCCACGCCCACCTCCGACGCCCCCATCACCCCCGCCCCTAAAATTTTCAAGTGGCTATATCTTCCGCAGTTTTTGAGTAGGGAACGTCAAATTTGGTAGGTATATTACTGGTAGTCGCCTTTAAGAACCGATAACAAATTTGTGGTGCCACGCCCACACCTGCGCCTATAATCGACAATTCCGATTGTAAATCGATAACTCCCTATATCTCCGAACATTTTAAAGATAGAGTAACCAAACTTGGAAGGCAATTTGCTGGTAACCTCCTCCAAAGATTGGCATACCAATTTTTGGACCACGCCCACATCCGCCGCCCCCAGGAACTTCATCCCTAGAAATTTAAAATGCGCATATCTGCCGTAATTTGCAAGCTAGAGTCGCAAAATTTTGCAGGTATGTTACTGGTAACTCCCCCAAAGATCGATAAAAAAATTGGATGGCCACGCCCACTCCACCTACCTAAACCGATACACCTGTTGGTGTAAATCGATAAACCCATATATCTCGCGCAATTTAAAAACTTAAGTCACCAAATTTTAAAGGTATATTACTAGTAACACCCTTCATAAATGTGGAAAAAAAATTTTGGACCACGCCCACTCCCGCCCACAAAAAACGAAAAATGCCTGTATCTCCCGCAATTTAAGAGCTACAGTTACCAAACTTAGAAGGTATATTACTAAGATCGAACTCCAAAATATTTTGAGCCACGCCCACTCCCGCCCACAAAAAAACGATAAATGCCTGTATCTCCCGCAATTCAAGAGCTACAGTTACCAAACTTAGAAGGTATATTACTAAGATCGGGCCACGCCCACTCCAGCCCCCAAAAACGATAAACCTATAATGCATTTAAAGCTTGGTTCAGGGTATATGGTAGTCGAGCTCACTCGACTACAGCGTTCTTACTTGTTTCCTTTTTTTTTTTTCAACTCTTAAGAACAAAAAAAAATCAAAAGAACAATATTTAATTTAATTATCCACGATTGTAGAATTAATGATGACCATTGGGCTTGGAAAAATAAGCCTTGTTCCTCCAGTCCATAATACAGCTGCGGGTTCGGTGCCGTGGTGCCAAGATGAATGGGGTACGGGAAACTCAAATAGCTGGATCAGTCGTCAGTGGCGCAACTCTCCTGGTTTTTTTTTTTGGTAATTATTGGGGTTCCGCTGCGCGTCCAGGTTCGGGTCGGCTCGGAACTCATATTTTTATATAAATTTTTTTTTGTATTTTGTTTTCTGGCCGACTATAAAATCAATTTTAATTGTTTTATAAATTGATTTCTTTCTTTGTCTCAGTTCTTGATTTTTTTTTTTCGTTTTTTTTTTGGGTTTTCCACGAAATAATTTTCGCGTAAGATTAATTTAAAACAAGTAAGAACAATGTAGTCGAGTGAGCTCGACTACCATATACCCTGAACCAAGCTTTTAATGCATTATAGGTCTATC
Source organism: Drosophila infuscata (assembly GCA_035042205.1). Lineage (NCBI taxonomy): Eukaryota > Metazoa > Arthropoda > Insecta > Diptera > Drosophilidae > Drosophila > Drosophila infuscata. Next base: position 3,754 of record JAWNLR010000440.1, read on the forward strand.
GTTGTGGGCGTGGTTCAAAATTTTTTTTCCACATTTATGAAGGGTGTTACTAGAAATATACCCTTAAAATTTGGTAACTTAAGTTTTCAAATTGCGTGAGATATATGGGTTTATCGATTTACACCAACAGGTGTATCGGTTCAGGTAGGTGGAGTGGGCGTGGCCATCCAATTTTTTTTATCGATCTTTGGGGGAGTTACCAGTAACATACCTGCAACATTTTGCGACTCTAGCTTGCAAATTAGGGCAGACATGCGCATTTTAAATTTCTAGGGACGAAGTTCCTGGGGCGGCGGATGTGGGCGTGGTCCAAAAATTGGTATGCCAATCTTTGGAGGAGGTTACCAGCAAATTGCCTTCCAAGTTTGGTTACTCTATCTTTAAAATGTTCGGAGATATAGGGAGTTATCGATTTACAATCGGAATTGTCGATTATAGGCGCAGGTGGGGGCGTGGCACCACAAATTTGTTATCGGTTCTTAAGGGCGACTACCAGTAATATACCTACCAAATTTGACGTTCCCTACTCAAAAACTGCGGAAGATATAGCCATTTGAAAATTTTAGGGGCGGGGGTGATGGGGGCGTCGGAGGTGGGCGTGGCACATGCCGATCTTTCAAGGACCTCGCCAACAACCTACCAACCAAAATTGGTGACTGTATCCATTAAATTGTGAGAGATATGTGGAATTTACTGCTATCAGAAATCTAAATGTATCGATAATTCAGAAACTGAGGCAGTTATCGATAAAATATTCGAACTTGATCTGCGCCTGGTATACGAGATCTTATATTCCAAATTTGAAGTCTGTAGCTCTTATAGTCTCTGAGATCCGCGTGTTCATACAGACGGACAGACAGACAGACGGACAGACGGACAGACAGACGGACAGGGCTAGATCGACTCGGCTATTGATCCTGATCAAGAATATATATACTTTATGGGGTCGGAGATGCTTCCTTCTGCCTGTTACATACATTTGCACAAAACCATTATACCCTTTTTACCCATTTTTAATGGGTTCAGGGTATAACAAGTAAGAACGCTGTAGTCGAGTGAGCTCGACTACCATATACCCTGAACCAAGCTTTAAATGCATTATAGGTTTATCGTTTTTGGGGGCTGGAGTGGGCGTGGCCCGATCTTAGTAATATACCTTCTAAGTTTGGTAACTGTAGCTCTTGAATTGCGGGAGATACAGGCATTTATCGTTTTTTGTGGGCGGGAGTGGGCGTGGCCCAAAATATTTTGGAGTTCGATCTTATTAATATACCTTCTAAGTTTGGTAACTGTAGCTCTTAAATTGCGGGAGATACAGGCATTTTTCGTTTTTTGTGGGCGGGAGTGGGCGTGGTCCAAAATTTTTTTCCACATTTTTGAAGGGTGTTACTAGTAATATACCTTTAAAATTTGGTGACTTAAGTTTTCAAATTGCGCGAGATATATGGGTTTATCGATTTACACCAACAGGTGTATCGGTTTAGGTAGGTGGAGTGGGCGTGGCCGTCCAATTTTTTTTATCAATCTTTGGGGGAGTTACCAGTAACATACCTGCAAAATTTTGCGACTCTAGCTTGCAAATTACGGCAGATATGTGCATTTTAAATTTCTAGGGATGAAGTTCCTGGGGGCGGCGGATGTGGGCGTGGTCCAAAAATTGGTATGCCAATCTTTGGAGGAGGTTACCAGCAAATTGCCTTCCAAGTTTGGTTACTCTATCTTTAAAATGTTCGGAGATATAGGGAGTTATCGATTTACAATCGGAATTGTCGATTATAGGCGCAGGTGTGGGCGTGGCACCACAAATTTGTTATCGGTTCTTAAGGGCGACTACCAGTAACATACCTACCAAATTTGACGTTCCCTACTCAAAAACTGCGGAAGATATAGCCATTTGAAAATTTTAGGGGCGGGGGTGATGGGGGCGTCGGAGGTGGGCGTGGCACATGCCGATCTTTCAAGGACCTCGCCAACAACCTACCAACCAAAATTGGTGACTGTATCCATTAAATTGTGAGAGATATGTGGAATTTACTGCTATCGAAAATCTAAATGTATCGATAATTCAGAAACTGAGGCAGTTATCGATAAAATAACGCAAACTTGATCTGCGCCTGGTATACGAGATCTTATATTCCAAATTTGAAGTCTCTAGCTCTTATAGTCTCTGAGATCCGCGTTTTCATACAGACGGACAGACGGACAGACGGACAGACGGACGGACGGACGGACGGACAGACGGACAGACACAGACAGACGGAAAGGGCTAGATCGACTCGGCTATTGATCCTGATCAAGAATATATATACTTTATGGGGTCGGAGATGCTTCCTTCTGCCTGTTACATACATTTGCACAAAACCATTATACCCTTTTTACCCATTTTTAATGGGTTCAGGGTATAAAAAAATGTAAATAGCCTAGCTCACCACGAATGTTCTTTTAGTGGCAATTACTAATTAATAAGTTTATGGCTACTACACCTTAGCCCGGCCCGGTGTGAGATTTGAGGGGATGGGATAGGTAGGTAAGTGTGTAGGGAGGTTGGGGGTGTGTGAGGCTATACTTTTAAGAGGCGGCAACACAAACGCCTTGTCGGTACGCATTCGGTGTCATACCCGCTGTTTGTCCGGGACTGCTTATTTACGAGAATTCTCGTGTTATTCGCAGCTAACCTCCCAGTGGGAGGCCGTTCGCTATCCGCAACCCGCGACCCGCCTGGTGGCCTCAGCTCAGCCCCGTTCATCCCACAAGTTCTTACGCCCAGGCCTTTGTATGTTTGATTTGTTCATTTTAAATGGAGAGTTAAATTATTTATGTATTTTTGTTTGCATACTTCTACGGCGACTTCGATATTAAAGTTGTAGCATACTTTTGTCGAGATATACCAACACATGCGACTTCAGATTATATGGGATCAATTGATCGATTAACCGACACATCGTCTGTGGTGCATTGCACAACCAGAAGGGCATTCTAGTGAACTGGTACAATGGTCGGTTAGGAACGGTAAACGAGGTTTTGCCTCGAGATAGCTTTTCCAAGGAAATTTGCCTGAAGGCGTCCTTTAAGTCGACCTTATAGATGCAATGCACAGGAGGAAGTCTGCTTAATAGGCCTTCCAGATTTGGAATTGTGTATGCATCTTTTATAGTTACCTCGTTCACCTTTAGGGAATCAAGACAGAACCTTACTTCACCTTACTACTGGGGAGAACCATGACGAAGAAGGAGCTTCTTCGATAACTCCTAGATTAATCATTCTATCGATTTCTTCGCATAGGAGTTTCTCTCTTGTTGGCGAAATAGGGTAAAATTGTTGTTTTATGGGTTTGGCATCACCTGTATCGATCAAGTGTCGAATTAAGTTTGTCATGCCGAAACCATCACTCTCAAACGAGGGGAACAACTTAACTATTGATTGCAAGTGATCTATCTTTTGGGGGCCTAGATGAGTTTGATGAGAAGTGTCTTCCAAATCTACCTCGCTGATCGCGGCTACTTCTTAAACAGTCGATCCTGCTTGATGGCTGGTATTATTAGGAACTCAAAGTCGCGTTGTCGGGTGTTGTACTGAATCGGAATCGAAATCGATCCTACTACAGTCTGCTTTTGCCCATCAGCGGTGCGAACGTTTCCCTTCACCTTCGTGAACTTCATAGTGGTGGATAGGATTCGTTCAGCTAATTTCCCGCCAATAACGCTCTTGTTTGCACCACTTTCTAACAAGGCTAAACATCGATCATCAAAAATGTCGATATTGGTAAGCGGTCGGATATCCACTCCTTTATGTACAATTGCGGAGACAACTGTTTTTTTAAGATGGCGTCTAAGCCGCCAAAAGGATCTTAATCGCAAAGTGGTCCGAGATCGAAATTTGTTTAACGTACCGGAAGAACTATCGATAGATTTTTTCACACTCTTGGGATAAATCTTGTCATCGACTGAAGGGGGTAAAGCACGGGAATTAAATTTCACATCAGGTATATTTTCATGGGTTGTTTTGGAAAACAATTCCCTTCCGAGGCAGCATTGGGATATCCTTCGTTTATTTCCGGAGGATATCCTCTCTCGAAATTACCGGAGCCGAATTACACTTTTTACAATTCGGCTTGTGCATGTCTAAGGTGCCACACCCATAACAAAATATACGACGGTCTTTCAGGCAATCGTGGAAACGATGACCAACTTCGATATATGAAATCTTCTGTCGAGATATCTTTGCAGACCCTGAAAACTTCAGGTGCCATCCTGCGATTATATTAGTTACCTTGTTGGGTCGCTCGAAGCCGTAGTCATTTCGACTTCGACCTTCGTACGAAGCTCTACCATTAAAATGAGTGGGGTGAGACTGGTTTCGGGATATACCATCTGTGCTCATCGCTGATGGGGCGTGGCTTATATTTAGCTCTCGAGTCGCGGACCGGATTTCATTGGTTATTACTTCTGCCACACTGACTCTATAATCTTCTAGGGCAGTTCCAATTAACTGATGTACCCGGTCCTCTGACATATTATTCTGGGCAAGCTGTGTTGCATTCCCCTCGTTACGTGGTCGAGACTGGGAACGAGTGACAGGGTTTGTCCTTGAACTGGATCGACTACTCGGGAATGGTGCCTCTTCTAGGACTTATACGACCTGGTCTACGCCCTCGAACGGGTTGTGCCGTATTGCCCAGACCAACGCCCTCTAGGGTTTGACTGCATTTTTGCCTACAGTTCGGACACGACTCGTTATCGATTAGCCACGCCGATAAACAAGAACGATGAAATTTATGACCACATTCAGTGTCTATAAACTCGAGGTCACTCTATGCCAAGTCATCTAGCACAGACTTCTCTCATCCATATATCTGAAGTATTGAAGATGAATTGTAATTAATTCGTTGAGTTTAATGCCAGATTATCCAGCATGAACATTTCTCAAAACGATATTTTCCAAAATATTCCCATGTGCGTTGAGCTATCTGATCCCTGGGTATGGCAAGGATACCAACCAGTGCCATCATTCCTCAGGCAATCTGACCGCTCTCTTCCTTGGGGTATTTGTGGTTGAAATCATTTTTTAATGAATTCAAAAAAGGAAATGATACTGTCTTCCCTGGTCCGGCTCCGGTAATTATTCCAGGGCTCGGCGTTTCCACGGGAAGTGCAGTTCATCTGACTGAAACTAAAACTTGTCATTTGGATGGGGTTTGCATAGGATGGGTCATTCGGAAGGGTATTTTGGGTGTACGAGTGAACTTTTCGAATCACGAAGTTCTTCGTAAAGCTTCGGGCCTTTCGGGCCCCACGTTGGGCGCCATTTATTATGTAACGAACACGCATGAACGGCTAAGCGAGAACAGCTCTGTCTAACGTTTTTCCCGCCTTGCTCAGGGCTATGGGGTGGGTTTTTCTGCTCTCACTTACGTCCGCGTTACATTAATAAAATTGTAGACAGAGACACAAGGATGCTAACCTGAATAAATCACTATCATCTACACGTATTTGTATCTCAAAAGGACTTCTCTGGAGAAGATTCCGTTTGCCTGGCAGGTCCAGATAAGAAGATTACTTCTTCATATTCTTCATCTTTTTAATTAACAATATTCTTATAAATATACAAAGTTTTCATTTTATGCTCTTCATTGAGCTTTTTGTTCACTTTCAATTGTGACTTATTTTACATGTATTCAATTTTTGATTATCTTATAATACTGCCGTTTAACCCAATTCAAATTGGATATATATATATATAGTCCCTTAAGGGGAAGGATATGCTCGATCTTTAATAACATCTCATATAATTCAGGGGGAGTTTGTTTGATCGGCTGTAATTTGTATGTATGTAATTTTACCTATTGATTGGCTAGTTCTTGGGTGCTCGCATTTTCACCACATATACACTTATAATTATCGGCATAGCCGTACTCACAAATTCGCTGGGGTTTCCATCGCTGTCAGCAGGCCTGATGACGTTGACGATTCCATACGATTCCTTAAATAATTCCAAAAGTTATGCAGGGCATATGTATGTGAAGATGAGCAAGCTAATAAAGGGAACACAAACCAATAAGTAACTTATATACGATTTATAATATTTAGGCTACAAATTCATTTCGACATTACTGTGGAGTGGATTCTTAACGATAGTGAATCCACTTAACAATGGGTGGCGAATAAGCCACGGGCAATCTGATTGGCAATATATATATATAAATATACAAATGCAAATGCCCACGTGCATATATACAATTATAGGCTTACATATTCATATATATGTATACATATATACACACGTTCACATTTACAATTATAACAAGATAGAACGTTGCAGTCGGACGTAACCGACAGCGAAGTACTATTATACCTTTATTTGTGTACAGTTAAGAAATACTTGAATTCCGGGGGATATGGGCGTTTATTGGTTTTGGGGGCGGGAGTGGGCGTGGCCGAAAAAATTTTGGAGTTCAATCTTAGTAATATACCTTCTAAATTTTGTAACTGTAGCTCTTAAATTGCGGGAGATACAGGCATTTATCGTTTTTTGTGGGCGGGAGTGGGCGTGGTCCAAAATTTTTTTTCCACATTTATGCAATATACCTTTAAAATTTGGTGACTTAAGTTTTCAAATTGCGTGAGATATATGGGTTTATCGATTTACGCCAACAGGTGTATCGGTTTAGGTAGGTGGAGTGGGCGTGGCCATCCAATTTTTTTATCGATCTTTGGGGGAGTTACCAGTAACATACCTGCAAAATTTTGCGACTCTAGCTTGCAAATTACGGCAGATATGCACATTTTAAATTTCTAGGGACGAAGTTCCTGGGGGCGGCGGATGTGGGCGTGGTCAAAAAATTGGTATGCCAATCTTTGAAGGAGGTTACCAGCAAATTACCTTCCAAGTTTGGTTACTCTATCTTTAAAATGTTCGGAGATATACGGAGTTATCGATTAATAATCGGAATTGTCGATTATAGGCGCAATTGTGGGCGTGGCACCACAAATTTGTTATCGATTCTTAGAGGCGACTACCAGTAATATACCTACCAAATTTGACGTTCCCTACTCAAAAACTGCGGAAGATATAGCCATTTGAAAATTTTATGGGCGAGGGTGAAGGGGGCGTCGGAGGTGGGCGTGGCATATGCCGATCTTTCAAGGACCTCGCCAACAACCTACCAACCAAAATTGGTGACTGTATTCATTAAATTGTAAGAGATATGGGGATTTATCGATTTGCTAAAATCGAATTTATCGATTTTCTAGCTCCCTAGTGGACGTAGGTCCAAACCCAAGACACTTTAACTTTTGAGGGTACTTTCCAGTATACGTTCCAAGAATAGCTCGCCGCTGTGGCCAATTCCAACTGCTCCTTCGAAGCAGCAACGAGAATAGCTCGCCGCTGTGGCCGATGTGGGTAGGCTGCAGGAACTCTTCCTCCACGGAGTCACGTGAGGAGCCTGCAGTGGCGCGTATTCCAAAAGAGTCCTCCAGATAGTGAGCCGGGTCGCTATGGACCAGCTTAGAATATTCCCACGACGCACTAGCAGCGCTGAGGCCGCTGCAACGTAGCGCCAATTTGGGCGCGCTCGTCTGGCCAGCACACTGCGCAAAAATCAACTCCCTCGATAATGCGAGTCACTTTGGCCCGTATCGGCGTGGAGATTGTTTGATCACAAAAATTTGGGGCACACTGGCCACCTGGTCGCTTGGACCGTAAGCCTTTATTGACTTTTCAATATTTTAATCACTTTATACGCGCGATGCTGACGGATTTATTTTATTATTTATTTTCCGCGATCTCGCTGACGCTTGGTGGTGGGAGGCGATCCAGGAAGTCAGTCAAGTTGGCTGCGCGTGCAATTTGATCCCATATCGATTGCACTTTTCTGCATATCGATTGCAGTGGGCGTTGCCAACTGCACTAATTAGTAGCCAACAGGCTTGCAGTTAGAATAGTGCAGATCAGCTGTTCATTCATATGCCGCCGAATTGAAATTAATATTATTATTCAATTTTATTTGAATAAATAAATCAGACCTCAATGAACAAATATGTTTCGCACGGCATATCCTTACAACCTGACCGCTCTATAAGCATGCTGCGATGTATGCAGCGGACTCTGCTTAAGCAGAGTGCTTCTAATGTTATAGTCCAAAAACTTTTCCAATGTTTTTAGTAAAAATGAAGTCAAGCTTTCGGGTCTGAAGGACTTTGCGTTGGTGATGTCTTTCTTCCTTGCCTTAGGGCATGAAGACCACCCTAGAACTACTCCATTTCGAAGAGGAGCTCTAGCCTTTACATATTATTGCTCGTAAAGGAGCTGTCTCTACTTTTCAATGCTACGTTAGCATCACGCGATCGCTTGGACATTGCTCTGTGGAGCCTGGTGCTTTCGCTTCTGCTAACTATGCTTTCGCAGAAGTTCCTATAATTCTGCCTTTTGGCCTTCCTAATCTCCTTGTTGTAGGAGGTCAGACTTTCGCGGTACATTTCCCATTCTCCGTCTCTCTTTGCTTTGTTGAAAAGACGACGTGTGGTTAGACGTAGACTTTCCAGGCTTTCGTTTCACCAGGGAGCATCCTTTACCATGCGCTTTTTTCCTAACGGGCAACTATCTATAAAAGCATGTATTATGCTTTTGTTTAAATTGCCTACAGCCCTCTCAAGCTCAAGTGGGGTTCTGGGTATGCCAGATATCCCGTTAGAAAGGTTGAGCTCTAGGGTCAACTTGATTGTTTTCCTGGGGTTCCTACTAGGGGTGCTGCTCGAGCAAAGTTTCCCCGCGTCAAGAAATGCCTGGATAAGAAAAATAATTCTGAGTCCCACCATCGTTGTGTACTCAATCAGCGTTTATTAAAGACTGCTTTACAACTTTACAGTATGAGTAGCAATTAATAAGAGACTTAACATAAGTATCGATGCACGATTGCATTGAATGTAAAATAACATAATTTTTAACACCCTTCCACAATGCAAACCTGCTTACAAAGTCATTTAAAATTTAACATGTTCCTTAATTCATTATGCTTCGTTTTGGACAAGTTCTTTGTTAGCACATCTGCTATCATAACATTTGAAGGAACATGTTTCAAAACAATTTGAACCTCATTAACAACTTGCCGAACAAAATGATATCTTATATCTATGTGCTTAGTTCTACCATGATGTACAGGATTCTTTGCTAATTGTTGTGCACTCAAGTTGTCTCCGTACAACACCGTCTGGGTAGTTTCAGTGCCACAACCGACTTCGAGAATCAGCCTGCGCATGACGATAGCTTCCTTGCACGCCGTCGACAAAGCCATATACTCAGCCTCATCTCATCGTAGTTAACACCGTACTGCTGTGCGCATCCTTTTGCCACCAGTCGTGCCTTAAACCGTTCTATCTGGCCGTGAGCATCCCGCTTCAGACTGTAAACCCACTTGCAACCAATTGCACGTTTTCCATTCGGTAAATCTGCCAGCTGCCAGGTTTGATTCGTAATCAAAGCCTCATACTCCTTTTGCATCGCTTCTTTCCAGAACGAAGCATGCGTACCGCGCATTGCCTCTTCGTAGGTTGCTGGAATGGGTACATCACTTGTAGCCATAGCGCCGAGTATATTGTATTGATTCCTTGGGCGACCAGGTCTACCCGTCCTCAGCAATTTCCGTCTCCCGGGTCCAACTCGTGGGATCTGCTCTTCCTCCAGCTTTTCGTCGTCTTTTGCACTTTCAAAAGATTCATCCGCATTGCTTTCTTCAGTTGCATTTGACCAAGATGTGCTGTCTTCGCTGCTGGAGTCAACCTCATCATCATCCTCTTCGTCAACATGCTCAACTCGATGCCCAACATTCGACACATCAAATGTTAACGCTTCGCCCTTTGCCTTTTCCAAATAGCTGACCTCATCAAAGATAACATCTCGTTTGTCGACTACTGTCTTGGATTCTGCATCGTAGAGCCGATAGCCTTTTGCTTGCATTGAGTAACCGACCATACGGTATTCTTTCCCCTTGGGTTTAAACTTGCTCTTATGACGACCCTTATCTAGTGCCACTGCAATGGAACCAAAAACTTTAAGATGACTTATCGTTGGTTTCTTACCAGTCCACGCTTCCATTGGAGTCATCCCGATCAGTGCCTGGCTGCACGATTGCGTAAATACACCGCTGTGTTTACTGCCTCTGCCCACAATGACTGGTCCAAGCCTGATTGATCCAATAAGCATCTTGCCATCTCCACAAGCGTACGATTATCTCGTTCTGCCACACCATTTTGTTGCGGAGTGTACGCCACCGTCAATTGCCGTGCAATTCCATTGGTTTTCAAAAAACCGTCGAAAGTTTTGTTAACATATTCGCCTCTGCCTTCTGCTTGCAAGGTACAGGCGTCCGCCAAACCGACCGTTTCGGTATGCGCCTCAAATTTTGAAATCATTTGCTTATCACAACACATATGACTTGTTGCTCCACTGTCCAAGCACCAGCCGAGTTTCTTAAAACTGCTTGCATCCAAGGCGTTGAGTAAGCTGCAATTCTGCTGTCCGGTCTTCATTACGTCATTTATGGCAATTAATCTGCGACAATTCGCTTTAATATGCCCTATTTCACGGTACGAGTGACACCTTAGCCCGGCCCGGTGGGAGATAGGGGTATGTGATAGGTAGGTATGTAGTGTGAGGAACCATAATTTATGCGCCCCTCACAGCAACTGTCGATCGGGCGGAAATCCGGCCCCGATGCAGTTGCGGCGAATTCGCTCTCTTTCGTCCGCTCCCTTTCTAACGCAGGCATTCAGCCAATTGAGCGTGTCAGACACGCATGTCCAGGAGGACATGCACCGTTGGTGTGGGAGCAGTATTGCGTGTGCAATACTGCCATCTACACTCACACCAGCGGCAGACAATGGTTGGCGCCAGCAAATGGCAGTGAAAAGTTACCAGAGATCACGCCACCGCAAAACATCACGCCACCTGGGTACAGTCCCGACAAAAGGTCACTGGCTGACCTATATAAGGAGCGCCGCAGCACGGCGCGAGACAGTCAGTGAAGTTACCAAGTGAAACAGCAGTCGAGAAGCAACCGGAGTGCAGCGCAAACCAACTATAGAAAGTGAACAAGTGAAACCCAAAACACACAACAACCGCAAAAGGAAAGTGAAGCATCGGCAATTGAGCGATACAGTGCATCACTCAATCCACACAGATCGGTGGCGGAGCCGGACAAATTTAAGCGAACAGGTGATTGTGACAAAACCAACGAAAGGCCGAAGTGCCACGGCGAGCGCCGAGGAGCTGCGCTGAGTAAATTGTAAAATAAGTGCAATAAATAAATAAGTAAGCAGTATTCAGCTGAAGCACAGCTGAACCGGATCTACAACAACAGCCTCACAGACCTACGAGCGTTCGCCAGGCCAAACCAATTCAACAATTTAAATGAATTGATGTATTTGGCCGAAGCGTTCGAGGAACTCGAAGCAGACAGGGAAAAGCTGAGACTGCAGAGCCGCATGGAGCAGCACACGTACAACACGCCACAACACAGCCGCATGGAGCAGCACACGTACAACACACCACAACACAGCTGCATGGAGCAGCCGTATGGTAACAGGCCACAGCACAGCCGCATGGAGCAGCAGTATGACAACCACCCACCACGAAGACGCATGAGTAACCATCACGACCACGAACGCGCTCATCCACACAACCAGACGTGATTTATGGCAATGGGGACGGAGCCAGCAGACGACGGCAGACCCAGACCAGCCTCAAGGACGACACCAAACAGCATACAAACACATATCAAGAATCCAGCGAGGGCATGCAGATATTGCGGCCAGGAGGGACACTCGGCAATAGAGTGCACAAATCCCATGCTGGAATTTTGTTGGAGATCTGGGCGGATTGGAGTCCGTACATCAGTATGCTGTCCGTCGGGAAACGGATATCGGCGTTCGCCACCAAGGGGAGAGCGGGAGCCGAGCAGGACAGCCCCAAGCCGCTAATTGGCAGCCTTCAGGACGAGGGTGCGCAACTGACAGCCACCGTAGGGATCGGCAACTGTCAGTACAAGGCTACGATTGACACAGGGGCACGAGTAGTAGTAGCTCGTTAGTGAGGAGCTAGCTCGTGGACTGAGCAACGTAGACCGACGACGCGCAACCGAACGGCGAGTCCGCATGGCAGACGGCCGAAAATGCGAAATTCGAGAACAGGTCGAGGTGAGCATTAAACTCGGACGGAACAGCATGGAGATCGCTCTGCTGATACTGCCACGAGTTATTGACGACCTGGTTCTCGGATGGAACTTCCTGTCGGGCATGGATACGGTTTTGGAATGCGCAGGCGTGAGAGCACATATACACAAAAACCCAAGGAGAGTACACCCGGAGGAGAAATTATCGATAGCCAAAACAGTCATCCCGCTGTTAAATCCTGACGCAGAAATTGACGAATTTTTGCGGGGAGAATTGGCTGCATTTGAAAAGATAAAGGGAACGTCACCCATAGCTGAGCACAAAATAGTTATGAGTGACGACAGGCCCATCAAGCAGCGATACTTCTCGAAGAACCCCAAGATGCCGGCGGAGATAAACCAACAGGTGGATGAACTGTTGGCTAAAGGATGCATCGAACCATCAAAAAGCCCACACAGCGCACCAATAGTGATGGTACGCAAAAAGACAGGGAAATGGCGTCTCTGTGTGGACTTTCGACAACTGAACAGTAGGTCGATAAAAGACGCATAACCCCTGGCCAAGAGTCCACCACATCCTGGACCAACTGAGAGAGGCGCGTTTTATCACTAGCCTGGATCTAAAAGATGGCTACTAGCAGATCCCGATGGAGAAGGGAAGCCGAGAGAAGACGGCATTCACAGTCCCAGGCAAAGGACTGTACCAATGGAAGGTAATGCCATTCGGACTCCACTCGGCACCGGCAACGTTCCAGAGGGCACTGGACCGCGTGTTTGGACCCGAGATGATGCCACATGCGTTCGCATATTTGGATGACATCATCGTAATCGGGAGAACACGCGAGGAACACATGGCCAACCTTAGAGAAGTGTTCCGACGGCTGAGAGCAGCAAACTTAAGGATCAACGTGGAGAAGTGCGATTTTTTCAAAAACGAGTTGAAATATCTGGGTCACCAGGTGACTGACCGAGGGATACGCACGGATCCGGACAAGGTAGCTGCCATCGCCGAACTGAAGCCCCCTGGAAACGTCAAAGAACTACGACAATACCTGGGAGTAGCATCATGGTACAGACGCTTCGTACCAGATTTTGCCACCACCGTACACCCACTACGTACGCCGCTAAAGAAAGGTACGAAATGGGAATGGACTGAGGAGCACGAAGAAGCTTTTGAGAAAGTCAAGGCAAAGCTGATACAATCACCTGCGTTAGCATGCCCAGATTTCTCAAAACCATTTTGCTTGCAGACGGATGCAAGCAATTATGGTTTGGGAGCGATATTGACCCAAAACTCAGAGGAGGGCGAACGGGTCACATCGTACGCAAGTAGGTCTTTAAATGGTGCAGAGCGTAACTACTCAGCGACCGAGAAAGAGTGTCTTGCGATAATCTGGGGCATAAGGAAGCTTCGACCTTACTCGGAAGGATACCACTTCACCGTCATTACGGACCACATGGCACTGAAGTGGTTGAATTCCATCGAAAGCCCATCAGGGAGGATTGCGAGGTGGGCACTGGAGCTGCAACAATTTGATTTCGACATCAAATACAGGAAAGGAAACCTGAATGTGGTTGCAGATGCACAGCCCGACAGCCCCTGATGGAAACGTGCTCAAGGATCTCGATGGTGGAAGACGCAATGGAGCAAGCCAACCGGAAATGCACATGGATCCAAAAATTGCGAACGGACATCGAGAAAAATCCCAGGAAGTACCCAGACTACAGCGAGGAATCTGGAACCTTGTATAGACACATCCCGCATAGAGCCGGAACCGAGGATGTAGCTGCCTGGAAACTATGCGTACCAAAAGATAAGAGAAGGCAAGTCCTAGCGGAAAACCACAACACCGCTGCCACGGGACACACGGGTAGTAGGAAAACAATAGCCCGAATAGCAGCGCGCTATTATTGGCCAGGTTTGTATAGAGACGTACGAGCATGTGTGCAACAATGCGAAATATGTCAGCAATACAAACCGAGTCAATTAGCAGCGGTAGGACAAATGCTGACTCAAATCCCGGAAGAGCCGTGGAGCACAGTATGTGCAGACTTCGTGGGACCACTACCAAGATCCACACATGGCAACACCATGTTGTTGGTCTTCATAGACCTCTTCTCCAAATGGACGGAGATGGTACCACTCAGAAGCGCTACCACTGCAGCACTACAAAAGGGATTCCGAGAAAGGATACTGGCACGGTTCGGAACGCCAAAAATCCTGACAACGGCACGCAATTCACTAGCAAGGCGTTCAAGAAGTTTCTGGACGAGATGGGTGTAAAACACCAATTCACTGCTCCCAGGCACTACCCGAGCTGACACTGGCTGTCAACACCAGCGTCGCAAGCTCCACAGGGTACAGCGCTGCCTCCATCACACAAGGTCGAGAGCCAAGGCTACCAAAGGCGCTGTTCGACGAAGTAACAGTCGGAACAGGCCAAGGAGCCCAAACGCCAGCAGAAAGGGATAATGGTCTCAAAGACATTTTTGAAATTGTGCGGCGTAGCCTGGAGAAGGCGGCTCAGGACCAAGCCAGGCATTATAACTTGCGACGTAGACCGTGGAGACCCAAAATCGGAGAGAAGGTATGGGTGAGGCTACACCACCTATCAAATGCGGCTGAAGGTTTCGCAGCAAAGCTGGCGCCGAGATACGGAGGCCCGTATCAAATTGTGGATTTTCCATCACCGGTGATCTGCAAATTGAAGAGCCTCGCAGACAGGCGGATAAAAACAGCGCACATAGGCGACCTGAAACCGCACAGCGACGGTATAGAGACAGGTGAGTCAGCCAAACAATAAACAAAAATATAAAATGATAATAGATCTGAGACCAAAAAAAAAATGTTTTTTGAAAGAATGCATAGAACATTTCAAATTTTTTTTTCGGTGAATTAAAAAGGGGGGAAAATAAATAGGCCTCGAGGCAGAGGCTATTTATAATTGCATTTAATACAAAACAACCAAAACAGAGCCCAGGCTATTTATAATGCATTTAATACAAAACAACCAAAACAGAGGCCAGGCTATTTATAATTGCATTTAATACAAAACAACCAAAACAGAGCCCAGGCTATTTATAATGCATTTAATACAAAATAAACAAAACAGAGCCCTGAACCGGCCCAGCCCAAACAACAACAAAATAACAGCACGGCGAAGTGAGCAAAAGTTCACGCGATCGGCAAAGCATCCGAGAGCGGGAGAAAGGGCCAGCCGAGAAAGCACGACCATGACCCACTCTCGAATGCATGCGCTGAATACGGAACCAAAGTTCAACGGACGACCGAAGAGTTAAACGGCCAGCCCAAACGCATTGCGCAGCACCATTGGCCAGCCACACACCCACACACACACACACATTAGTCCGTTGTGGGCGCTCTCACGTTTAGCGCGAGTGCGCGAACGCTGGAGAGCGTAACAACGACACACGCGCGACACCATTGGCCGAACACACACACACTCACACACGGGTGCCGATGTCAGCTCTCACGTTTAGCGCGAGTGCGCGAACGCTGAGAGCGCAACAATCGAGCGGGCATTTGTTGGAGTGTACTGGTGGCTCTCTCACGTTTGGCGCGGGTGCGCGAACGTGGGAGAGAATGACAACAATAAAGTGCACTTTGGACCAACGGATGCCGAACGCACCGATGTCAGCTCTCACGTTTAGCGCGAGTGCGCGAACGCTGAGAGCGCTACAATAACAAAATGCATTTCGACCGGGCATTTGTTGGAGTGTACTGGTGGCTCTCTCACGTATAGCGCGGGTACGCGAACGTGGGGCAGAATGACAACAACCAAGTGCACTTTGGACCACCAAATGCCGAATACACCGGTGTGGACTCTAACGTTTAGCGCGAATGCGCGAGCGCATAGAGCACAAACACAACGTCGACAACTGGTCGCCGCGCGTCAGACCCGGGTCCCTGCGCGAATCCCAGCGACGCTGGAATTCAGCGCGAAAGGGGACTCGAGTCGACAGCGCGGATGGCGGCCAGACACCGGCCGACACGCCCACACAGACAATTGGCACCCAGGAGGCGCATCACACGCCGGAGGCCCGCAGAGCGCAGGGTGTGCCTGAGGCTGACCAGCCAATGGCGACGAATCGAGCTGATGGCCTCGCCGCTCCACGAATGGAGTGGAGACGAGGTCGACCCACCAGCGTCACCCCGCGCCGAAGCCCAGGACGCCGACACCGCTGAGGAAGCCGCCCCCACACGAGAACGGCTCCCCAGTGACCTGGACGACATCAACCCCGTGTGGCTAGCGGGGCAGTTCCCGGAACTACCGCTAACCCCGGAACCGGAGGACACGGCTGTCCGATTCAGGGGACCGAGGCCCCGCGCCGAGTCCTGGGAAGCCGAACCATGGGCACGGGCAGCAGCGGTGGAACCGGAAGAAAACATGCCCTCGCAGGAAGCATGGGCCCCCTCGACAGCCTCAGGCCAGAACTCGGACACCGAAGCAGAGGGATATATCATCCTGATATCGTCCGACGAGGAGGACGAGGCGGAGGAACGGGTGACGGCACCAGACACCAACGGCGACGACGAGGACACAATGCCATACATACCCCGGAAGCGACCCGAAGAGGCGATCGAAGCGTCGTCAGACGAGGATCCGGAATGGAGACCGGTGGAGTCACCACCACCACCACCACCAGCATGGCGGCGACCAACACTGGGCCGACAGGCGTCGTGCCCAGCAGCGACACCAGAGCCACCCCGGCCAACCCTCCAAAGACAAGTCTCGGAGCCTGAGGACGAGGGCCGGTGGGAGGAGGTGCCGCCAACGGTTTGGCCACCACTAGTACTGGAAGCCGTGGATGGACAGCCGGGGACCAGTCGCCGCGCCGCAACGATAGTGTGGTGCGATGGTGACCGATATAGGGTCAAGACGTCGCCTTGGGGATCAAGGGTCTTCAAGCAAATATAACAACAAAAAAAAAATAAAACAAAAAAAATATATAATAAAACTAAAAGAAAAAAATCATAGCGTAACACAATTTCACGGGAGACCAGGGGGGAAAAATAACACCGTTTAATTTCAGACGAGCGTCCCGGTGGGAAACTGGAAGCTTCCCACTGCCGAAGAAAGGGGGGAGTGTGAGGAGCCATAATTTATGCGCCCCTCACAGCAACTGTCGATCGGGCGGAAATCCGGCCCCGATGCAGTTGCGGCGAATTCGCTCTCTTTCGTCCTCTCCCTTTCTAACGCAGGCATTCAGCCAATTGAGCGTGTCTGACACGCATGTCCAGGAGGACATGCACCGTTGGTGTGGGAGCAGTATTGCGGGTGCAATACTGCCATCTATGCTCACACCAGCGGCAGACAATGGTTGGCGCCAGCAAATGGCAGTGGAAAGTTACCAGAGATCACGCCACCTGGGTACAGTCCCGACAAAAGTTCACTGGCTGACCTATATAAGGAAACAACAGTCGAGAAGCAACCGGAGTGCAGCGCAAACCAACTATAGAAAGTGAACAAGTGAAACCCAAAACACACAACAACCGCAAAAGGAAAGTGAAGCATCGGCAATTGAGCGATACAGTGCATCACTCAATCCACACAGATCGCGCAGGACACCGAGGTCCTGAGATTGGTGGCGAATCAAGATCCTTGCCACGCGAGAATTTAGTCCCGGCGTAGCCGGACAAATTTAAGCGAACAGGTGATTGTGACAAAACCAACGAAAGGCCGAAGTGCCACGGCGAGCGCCGAGGAGCTGCGCTGAGTAAATTGTAAAATAAGTGCAATAAATAAATAAACGCAATAATTATCAGAAATAAATATATTAGTGGTTATTAATTCTCGCAAACGCAACTAATACAAATTTGTTGCTCGAACCCGCAGCTCGGCTGAGTTTTAGCTCTGCTAATAAACACCGCACAAAACGGTTCGTTACAGTAGTGTGGGGAGGTTGGTGGTTGGGGGTGTGTGAGGCTATGCTTGTAAGAGGCGGCAACACAAACGACTTGTCAGTACTCATACGGTGTCGTACCCGCTGTTTGTCCGGGACTGCTTATTTACGACAATTCTTGTGATATTCGCAGCTAACCTTCCTATGGGAAGCCGTTCGCTATCCGCAACCCGCCTGTTGGCCTTTGCTCAGCCCCGTCCGAACCATTCCACAAGTGCTTACGCCCAGGTTGCACTCACAATACAAAGAGATAAATAAAGATAAGCAAACGGCATAACACAAATAATTAAATTATTATTATTAGTAACACATTAGCACACTTATATTTAACACACGTAAAATATTTACCATATTCACCATTTTAATAATAGTAATTCCTTAGATCCATTATATTTCCTCTTTTTCCTCAAAAAGCTAAGATACGTATACATATATGAGCATATGTTTTGCACACAAGCGATAACCACTGATCGCCAATGTCTTAAAAAACTTTTTGTTCCGAAATCAACGTTTCTTCGAAACTAATTAATAAATTAATACAAAATTTAATGCCGACTTGTGTTTTGATTTAATTATTTTATAATTTTTGTATATTTGACAATGAAAATTAATAATAATTTTAAAAAAACATATATTAAGAAATACAAACACACTTTATTCATATCCATTTTTTTGCTAAAACAAAAAACCCCCCATAGAAAAATAATAATAATCATATTCCGGGAACGCATGTGTGTTCCGTGGTTTCCATCGTTCCATTTTGCAAATTAAGGGACTTTAATTGTACATTTTTCGCTCAAAGTGAATACTTTTTTTCCTCTTAAGAGTTACAACATAGGATTCAAATCCACAAAAAAAAACAAGTAAGAACGCTGTAGTCGAGTGAGCTCGAGTAACTCTTGAATTGCGGGAGATACAGGCATTTATCGTTTTTTGTGAGCGGGAGTGGGCGTGGCCCAAAATATTTTGGAGTTCGATCTTAGTAAAATACCTTCTAAGTTTGGTAACTGTAGTTCTTAAATTGCGGGAGATACAGGCATTTATCGTTTTTTGTGGGCGGGACTGGGCGTGGTCTAAAATTTTTTTTCCACATTTATGAAGGGTGTTACTAGCAATATACCTTTACAATTTGGTGACTTAAGTTTTCAAATTGCGTGAGATATATGGGTTTATCGATCTACACCAACAGGTGGAGTGGGCGTGGCCATCCAATTTTGTTATCGATCTTTGGGGGAGTTACCAGTAACATACCTGCAAAATTTTGCGACTCTAGCTTGCAAATTACGGCAGATATGCGCATTTTAAATTTCTAGGGACGAAGTTCCTGGGGGCGGCGGATGTGGGCGTGGTCAAAAAATTGGTATGCCAATCCTTGGAGGAGGTTACCAGCAAACTACCTTCCAAGTTTGGTTACTCTATCTTTAAAGTGTTCGGAGATATACGGAGCTATCTATTTACAATCGGAATTGTCGGTTATAGGCGCAGGTGTGGGCGTGGTACCACAAATTTTTTATCGGTTCTTAAAGGCGACCAGTAATATAACTACCAAATTTGACGTTCCCTACTCAAAAACTGCGGAAGATATAGCCATTTTAAAATTTTAGGGGCGGGGCTGACGGGGGCGTCGGAGGTGGGCGTGGCACATACCGATCTTTCAAGGACCTCGCCAACAGCCTACCAACCAAAATTGGTGACAGTAACCATGTATGGATATGTGGAAT
Organism: Drosophila infuscata; assembly: GCA_035042205.1. Lineage (NCBI taxonomy): Eukaryota > Metazoa > Arthropoda > Insecta > Diptera > Drosophilidae > Drosophila > Drosophila infuscata. Next base: position 23,566 of record JAWNLR010000440.1, read on the forward strand.
TTACTGCTATCGGAAATCTAAATGTATCGATAATTCAGAAACTGAGGCAGTTATCGATAAAATAAAGCAAACTTGATCTGTGCCTGGTATACGAAATCTTATATTCCAAATTTGAAGTCTCTAGCTCTTATAGTCTCTGAGATCCGCGTGTTCATACAGACGGACAGACGGACGGACAGACAGACGGACAGGGCTATGTCGACTCGGCTGTTGATCCTGATCAAGAATATATATACTTTATGGGGTCGGAGATGCTTCCTTCTGCCCGTTACATACATTTGCACAAAACCATTATACCCTTTTTACCCATTTTTAATGGGTTCAGGTGTAGCAGGCCACCACTAACGATAACAGCCCACCGCTAGGACTGTAAATTATAATGTTAAGCTCATTTAACATCTGTTAAATGAGACACAAGAAGGAGATGTAAAGACTGACGAGCGAGAGTGAATTAGTCTGTCGCTGGTCACTGTTATAAGTAGACGTATGTATAAATAAATAAAGGATCGTAATAAACCAACGTCTTATTTAATTGCCTACTACAATCTCAGAAGTGGGATCACCGAAAAAAAAAAAAAAAGGAGAAAAAGTAATAATACAATGGACAATATAAAATTCAATGAATATTCAGTGACGCAGTTGAAAAAGTGGCTAGCGGCAACGAAATTGCCGACCACGGGCACTAAGACAGAGTTGGTAGCTCGCTTGCTTGCGGCGCCAATAACGGATCATGACGCCAGCGACGCTGGAATTCAGCGCGAAAGGGGACTCGAGTCGACAGCGCGGATGGCGGCCAGACACCGGCCGACACGCCCACGCAGACAAACGGCACCCAGGAGGCGCATCACACGCCGGAGGCCCGCAGAGCGCAGGGTGTGCCTGAGGCTGACCAGCCAATGGCGACGAATCGAGCTGATGGCCTCGCCGCTCCACGAATGGAGTGGAGACGAGGTCGACCCACCAGCGTCACCCCGCCCAGGACGCCGACACCGCTGAGGAAGCCGCCCCCACACGAGGACGGCTCCCCAGTGACCTGGACGAGATCAACCCCGTGTGGCTAGCGGGGCAGTTCCCGGAACTACCGCTAACCCCGGAACCGGAGGACACGGCTGTCCGATTCAGGGGACCGAGGCCCCGCGCCGAGTCCTGGGAAGCCGAACCATGGGCACGGGCAGCAGCGGTGGAACCGGAAGAAAACATGCCCTCGCAGGAAGCATGGGCCCCCTCGACAGCCTCAGGCCAGAACTCGGACACCGAAGCAGAGGGATATATCATCCTGATATCGTCCGACGAGGAGGACGAGGCGGAGGAACGGGTGACGGCACCAGACACCAACGGCGACGACGAGGACACAATGCCATACATACCCCGGAAGCGACCCGAAGAGGCGATCGAAGCGTCGTCAGACGAGGATCCGGAATGGAGACCGGTGGAGTCACCACCACCACCACCACCAGCATGGCGGCGACCAACACTGGGCCGACAGGCGTCGTGCCCAGCAGCGACACCAGAGCCACCCCGGCCAACCCTCCAAAGACAAGTCTCGGAGCCTGAGGACGAGGGCCGGTGGGAGGAGGTGCCGCCAACGGTTTGGCCACCACTAGTACTGGAAGCCGTGGATGGACAGCCGGGGACCAGTCGCCGCGCCGCAACGATAGTGTGGTGCGATGGTGACCGATATAGGGTCAAGACGTCGCCTTGGGGATCAAGGGTCTTCAAGCAAATATAACAACAAAAAAAAAATAAAACAAAAAAAATATATAATAAAACTAAAAGAAAAAAATCATAGCGTAACACAATTTCACGGGAGACCAGGGGGGAAAAATAACACCGTTTAATTTCAGACGAGCGTCCCGGTGGGAAACTGGAAGCTTCCCACTGCCGAAGAAAGGGGGGAGTGTGAGGAGCCATAATTTATGCGCCCCTCACAGCAACTGTCGATCGGGCGGAAATCCGGCCCCGATGCAGTTGCGGCGAATTCGCTCTCTTTCGTCCTCTCCCTTTCTAACGCAGGCATTCAGCCAATTGAGCGTGTCTGACACGCATGTCCAGGAGGACATGCACCGTTGGTGTGGGAGCAGTATTGCGGGTGCAATACTGCCATCTATGCTCACACCAGCGGCAGACAATGGTTGGCGCCAGCAAATGGCAGTGGAAAGTTACCAGAGATCACGCCACCTGGGTACAGTCCCGACAAAAGTTCACTGGCTGACCTATATAAGGAAACAACAGTCGAGAAGCAACCGGAGTGCAGCGCAAACCAACTATAGAAAGTGAACAAGTGAAACCCAAAACACACAACAACCGCAAAAGGAAAGTGAAGCATCGGCAATTGAGCGATACAGTGCATCACTCAATCCACACAGATCGCGCAGGACACCGAGGTCCTGAGATTGGTGGCGAATCAAGATCCTTGCCACGCGAGAATTTAGTCCCGGCGTAGCCGTACAAATTTAAGCGAACAGGTGATTGTGACAAAACCAACGAAAGGCCGAAGTGCCACGGCGAGCGCCGAGGAGCTGCGCTGAGTAAATTGTAAAATAAGTGCAATAAATAAATAAACGCAATAATTATCAGAAATAAATATATTAGTGGTTATTAATTCTCGCAAACGCAACTAATACAAATTTGTTGCTCGAACCCGCAGCTCGGCTGAGTTTTAGCTCTGCTAATAAACACCGCACAAAACGGTTCGTTACAGTAGTGTGGGGAGGTTGGTGGTTGGGGGTGTGTGAGGCTATGCTTGTAAGAGGCGGCAACACAAACGACTTGTCAGTACTCATACGGTGTCGTACCCGCTGTTTGTCCGGGACTGCTTATTTACGACAATTCTTGTGATATTCGCAGCTAACCTTCCTATGGGAAGCCGTTCGCTATCCGCAACCCGCCTGTTGGCCTTTGCTCAGCCCCGTCCGAACCATTCCACAAGTGCTTACGCCCAGGTTGCACTCACAATACAAAGAGATAAATAAAGATAAGCAAACGGCATAACACAAATAATTAAATTATTATTATTAGTAACACATTAGCACACTTATATTTAACACACGTAAAATATTTACCATATTCACCATTTTAATAATAGTAATTCCTTAGATCCATTATATTTCCTCTTTTTCCTCAAAAAGCTAAGATACGTATACATATATGAGCATATGTTTTGCACACAAGCGATAACCACTGATCGCCAATGTCTTAAAAAACTTTTTGTTCCGAAATCAACGTTTCTTCGAAACTAATTAATAAATTAATACAAAATTTAATGCCGACTTGTGTTTTGATTTAATTATTTTATAATTTTTGTATATTTGACAATGAAAATTAATAATAATTGTAAAAAAACATAGATTAAGAAATACAAACGCACTTTATTCATATCCATTTTTTTGCTAAAACAAAAAACCCCCCATAGAAAAATAATAATAATCATATTCCGGGAACGCATGTGTGTTCCGTGGTTTCCATCGTTCCATTTTGCAAATTAAGGGACTTTAATTGTACATTTTTCGCTCAAAGTGAATACTTTTTTTCCTCTTAAGAGTTACAACATAGGATTCAAATCCACAAAAAAAAAACAAGTAAGAACGCTGTAGTCGAGTGAGCTCGACTACCATATACCCTGAACCAAGCATTAAATGCATTATAGGTTTAGCGGTTTTGGGGGCTGGAGTGGGCGTGGCCCGATCTTTGTAATATACCTTTGTTTGGTAACTGTAACTCTTGAATTGCGGGAGATACAGGCTGTTGGCGCCAGCATCAAATTAGATTGTTATTAATTTGATGAACATTTGGAGCCCTGCGCGGCTCAATATATATAGAGTATGAGCCCTGCGCGGCTCAATAAAGATAGAGTATTTGTAGTTGCATTTACACATGCAAATTATCTTAAGTGCAGTTCGAGCTGTAGCAGCCAGCGTTATCAGCGCTATTCTTTGCCGCTCTCTTCGTATAGTACCGCGCTCTCTTGTGCAGCGCTCTCTCGCTCTCTATACAAAGGGCGCTCGCTGATCCGCCGGCTGCTGCAGCTAGTGAGTTTACACTCTATCATAGTTGAATATTTATCGTCGTCAATTAAAGTTGGTTCGCATAACTCGAGCGTGCTAATTAAAGATTGTGCCATTATTGAGAAGACTAAGCATTGGGCTTCTAGTTTTAATAAACTTAATAGTGGACAATTGATAGTTATCGCACAAGTCTAACAGATCGATCGGTGTAATTAGTTATTCTCGTTGTTGAGAAGATTTAGCAATTGGCTTCAAATCTTCATTACGTGCATCGATCGTTAGTTAATATCCTCGTCGTTGTTAAAAGACTAAGCAAGTGGCTTCTAGTCTATAAAACTCTAAGGATTAATAATAATTAATCTAATACATTTGTGAATAAAGTTTATAACGTCGTGAAATAAGTTTGTGTACTTATTTTAAATAAAGCTATCAAAAAGCTGATAGCGCAAACATTGGTGACCCCGACGTGATCTCTTGTTTATTGTGCATTTAATAAACAACATCACAAACATAAACAAACAAAACATTTGTGATCAAACTAGTTGCAAATAAAAACTAGTGCATAATACATTCAAAGACAAGTGCAAATCAAATCGCTTCTTAATCGCCGCTTAGTGTGCCTCTGCTTCGCTTTGAACCTTTGTGAACTTTTCGTGCGTTCGGTATATAAGCAGCTGAGCGTGGGCGATATATAGAAGCCGTTCGTTGTTGGTGCATTTGTCTTCTCTTTGCTTTGTGATAAGACCGCTACGCAATCGTCGTTTAGTGTGTGCCGCTGCCTCGCTTGAACTCTCGTGAACTTCTTTCGTGTACATAAACAGCTGTGCGTGCGCGATTGAACACATAAAAACATTTTACATTTTGTTGTCGGTAAATTTGTGCATTTGGCTGCAAGTTTGTGCGACCGTTAAGCCGAAATATGTACACAACAGTCGCGTCCAGTGAAAGTGTGCCTGCGCTTATTTCTCATTATAAGCGCAAGACTCAAGCTATTTATAGTGATCTACAGAGGCTTGACGAATTGTGGTCGGTGTCGGCTATAAGTTCTTGTGGTTCGTTTGAAATCAAGTCTAAATTAGAACAGCTCAGCGACACTGCAGCCTATTTCAAACGTCAGCATGAAGCTCTGGAACTTCTCAACTTCGATGAAATAAGCAGTGTACTGAGCAGAAACTTTCGGGATCTGAACATGTCACTGAAAATTCGGTTGAGAAGGCAGCTTGAAATGTTCGAATCACTTCCTTTATCGTCAACATTTCGGAATGTTGAGTCGGCAATTGATCGGTTGACAGTTGATGATGAGAAGCGCTTGGTGTCTGAAGCGCACATCATAGAGTCTGACAAGGAAAGTGCTAGTGCTGGAATTGGAACGGGAGATTGTGTAGTGGCACCCCCAACCGATCCTGAATGCACCAAGGATGGCGTGACTGTGGCCAAAGCTAGTGAGCTGAAGAGCATGTCGCGTCTGGTGAAAACCCCCGAGGAGAGTGCCCAGGTGTCAACAATTTCTGCCAATTGTGACCAGACGATTGGCAAGGTCGTCAGTGAGTTCGCGAGCAGTGTGGAACGCGACGGCGTCATCCCCGTCAAGGCAATTTTTGACCCGTATACCAGAGGCCTGGAGCTGCTTCAGCGCATCAGCACGGAGCTTCGTGATGTGGAGCAGGTGTACCAACTACAATTGGTCCAGCTTCAATCCCGGCTGGCCGAACAACATGCCAGCGAACGGCAGCATCTACCGAAGCAGATAGCCAACCAGAGTGCAGAGTTGGTGCAGCTGCAACATCAGGCGGTAAATGTCGATCGGACGCTGCAGCTAACCGAGAGCTACAGCAGGAATGAGCACGAAGCGAAGACCCAACTCCTGGAGTTACAGCACTGCCGCCAAAATCTGGATGCGGCAGAGAACGCCGCAAGTCATCACCATTACCACTGTGTTGATCAGTCGGTGCTCGTTTGTGATGAGTGGCGAGCACTTGTCTGTCAAACTGTGGTAACATCTAATTCTCGCCCTTTAGTTTCAATTTTAGAGAATCCTGGCGACGTGGATGTCTTGACTCCGGCTCACTTCTTGATTGGCGGTCCACCAGCAACAATGGTGGAGCCGGATCTAATGAGCCTAGCCTGCAACCGCTTGGATGGTTGGCAGCAAATGACTCACCCACAGCAATTCTTTTGGGCACGGTGGCGTGAGGAGTATCTCACACTCCTTCTACGGCGTGCTAATTGGAGATCTCCAACTCGTTTGATTCATCAGGATGAAGTTGTTCGACGAGCTTGGGAGATGGAGCAGCTGCAGCGCATCAATACGGATGAGGGACGGCTAAAGCTGCTCCAAAACAAGATGAAGCAGAGTCACAAGGAGCAGGAGCTGCAGCTGGAGAGCACTCTGTCGCAGCAGAGCGAACAGCTTGAGACACTGCGTCCGCTGGCCGATCAGTTGCGCGAGCGTAACGCTGAGCTGGAGCACAGTGGTGAGATGCTGGAGGCAACTCGACTGGAGATGTACAATGCCAGGGGGCAACTGTTCGAGGAGCAGGCCAACAATGCTTCCGTCGCTGCTGCCTCCACCGATGCCCAAGTCAACGTGGAGCTGACCAAGCAGATACAGGAGCTAGAGAAGCGGCTGCAAGATCTACGCAACAGCAGCGCCGAACAGCAGCCGGTGACGCAGGCAGTGGATGCGCCTGCCACTGAGGTCAGCGAATGGGAGGCAACCATCGCCGTACAGCACTGCCGCCAAAATCTGGATGCGGCAGAGAACGCCGCAAGGCATCACCATTGCCACGGTGTTGATCAGTCGGTGCTCGTTTGTGATGAGTGGCGAGCACTTGGCTGTCAAACTGTGGCAACAACTAATTCTCCACTGTTAGATCCAATTACAGAAAATCCTGGCGAGGT
>JAWNLR010000445.1:0-16321 GCA_035042205.1 Drosophila infuscata
TTCCTCATCCGAATCTACTACCGGAATTTGTTCGTGAAGAACAGTATTGACAAATCGTCGGTTCGCGTTTACACGAGGTTGTTCCCTTGAACTAAGACTATGAAAGAAATCTTCATGCTTATGACATTCCTTTCGAAAACTTTCTAAATCACGAGTTTCGACATGTAACAACTCGTGCATCAGTTCCGTTTTAAGATTATGTCTGACCTCCATCGTTAAGTCGGTGTCTGACGTAAGCTCACGTAAAGAATCTGCCATTGACAGAATTGCATCTAAAAAATCATCGAAGCTTTCGTTGTTGCCTTGTTTGCGACGACGAATTGCATCTTTGTTGTCGCGATCGGTTCGCTGATCCTTATATCTTTCTTGCGGTTACACAGTTCAAACCAATTCAAGCGAACTTCACTTCTATTAACACGCCAGTAAAAAGATAAGGCTGGTCCGGTGAAAAGGAGATGAGCAAACTGAACTAGTAGATGGAAATTCCCATTCCAACATTCACAGGTTAAACAGTTCACTCTATATATAAAATCTTCAATTGAAATGTCATTAGCTTATCCGCTGAACTTGAGACGCCAATTGGAAATAGCATTCAAGATTCGTTCGGGATGTTCAACTACTCTATCATTTAGGTTTGCACTAGCGTAAGAATTTCCAGGTCTCGGATTACTGTTATTTCGACTATTACTGGAATTACTTAAACGGGGTGGAACTATGTCTTTCTCCCAATCAAGATTACCTTCGTCATGAGTTTCCCGAGGTTGGGTAGACAATGACATACTTTAAACGGCTGCACTTAACTGCTCAGTCATCGCTGCAGTCATGTTGGCTTTAAAGCTATCTAACGAATTCGGGATCAACTGTTGGATACGCTCTTCCGAGATAATATCAGACTCAGAGATAACTTTAGGTCGGGGCAGATCACGTTTTGTGTTTAAATTTGGATTTGGTCGGACGTTCGTGTTAGGTCTATTATGCAAGGTTGATCTGGTGCTTACCCCAGTTTTGGGAACAGCTCCAGAACTTGCTTGCGTGGCATTAGTTTTGTCCTTACCAGATGAGGTCTTGTTATCAGTCGTTGTGCTATCTCTAATTTGCATCATGATTTTGGAGCAGTATTGCCTACACACAGGACATGATTCGTTGCTGACCAACCATTCCAATAGACACCATCTGTAAAACTTGTAATTACAGGGTGTTTCTACGAATTCACTCTCTGACTTAGTATCATTACAAATAATACATGTGCCAGAATCACTAGGAGTGGCGGATCTTAAGTCTTCTAAGCTACGTCTGATGGCCATAGTAAAATATAATGTCGGTAATTTAGGTTTTGAAGCGGAAATGTGAGATATATATGGAGATACAAATTTTCTATATCGAAATCAACTCTGAATAGTTAATAAGGACTTATACAAAAGTGTAGCACCGCAGGTTTGATTGACAGGCGTATAAACATATCCGAAACGTAAGCAGAATTTACTATAAAAATATATAAGTGTGCATATTACCCAATTTAAAGAGGAACAGACCGAAAAACTCCAGTGTTAGCAAATCTCAATTCAAATCAGGAATATAAATTACTATTTTAATATCGATTGCTTGGTAGAGAACCAACTGAAATCAGAACTAAAATTCCAACGCAATTCGAAATTAAACAATGGAATTAATTATATATCTAGAAAATTTCTTTCGTTAGAAAGAGACTCTAGCAATAAAATCTACTTTCTGGATCTGCTTCATTTACTGGTCTGGATCCGACAATAATAAGAACTCCAGCATTTTCAAGTAAATAGAAAGTACCATTCGGATTTAGTTGAAAACATTATTTTGGGTGGAGTATGGTTTCTAGAAAAGGAAAGGTTATTTGGGAAGAGCGGGGTGTAAACATTAACTAAGGATAATAGGGATTATCCTAGTAATGATACTTACAACGCAACAACCAATCGGTCGGGCTTTGTTCAGAAACGACCAATCGGTCGGGACGTTGGTTATTATGGTAACGATCAATCGGTCTTTCGGGCCCCACGTTGGGCGCCATTTATTATGTAACGGACACTCACGATGTTGGCACACTCTGTCTACTTTCTTGGACGGCCGTGCTCAGGGAAAGGTGGCGTGGGTCTAGTGCTGCCTCAACAAACGGTGCTACAACAATAATATCGTAGACAGAGGCGGGAAGATGGGAGACGGAAGATGACTCATACAATATGGAAACGGACTGACATGTTTATACCCTATCTACATTTGGAGAACTAAGATGGAATTGTTCTCCATCTGTACCAACCCAACCTTGTAGGACCAATCGCAATTTGGTATCCTACCCAAAGAGAAGCCTGCGGTGCTGAAACCTAAGTTGCCTTTAAATAAGAACAGTTAGTTCATGTTGATCTCTTTAATAGATTAATTCAGATAGGAGACAATTCATGGTGATAGGAGTTCATTTATTCTACTATGATTTCATACTTAAATTATGGAAACTTAAAATATATATGAGCATTTCATATGCAAGCAAAAACAAGATAGAACGTTGCAGTCGGACGTAACCGACAGCGGAATACTATTATACCTTAATTTGTGTACAGTTACGAAATACTTGAATTGCGGGGGATATGGGCGTTTATCGGTTTTGGGGGCGGGAGTGGGCGTGACCCAAAACAATTTTGGAGTTCGGTCTTAGTAATATACCTTCTAAGTTTGGAAACTGTAGCTCTTAAATTGCGGGAGATACAGGCATTTATCGTTTTTTGTGGGCGGGAGTGGGCGTGGTCCAAAATTTTTTTTCCACATTTATGAAGGGTGTTACTAGCAATATACCTTTAAAATTTGGTGACTTAAGTTTTCAAATTGCGCGAGATATGTGGGTTTATCGATTTACACCAACAGGTGTATCGGTTTAGGTAGGTGGAGTGGGCGTGGCCATCCAATTTTTGTATCGATCTTTGGGGGAGTTACCAGTAACATACCTGCAAAATTTTGCGACTCTAGCTTGCAAATTAGGGCAGATATGCGCATTTTAAATTTCTAGGGACGAAGTTCCTGGGGGCGGCGGATGTGGGCGTGGTCCAAAAATTGGTATGCCAATCTTTGGAGGAGGTTACCAGCAAATTGCCTTCCAAGTTTGGTTACTCTATCTTTAAAATGTTCGGAGATATAGGGAGCTATCGATTTACAATCGGAATTGTCGATTATAGGCGCAGGTGTGGGCGTGGCACCACAAATTTGTGATCGGTTCTTAAGGGCGACTACCAGTAATATACCTACCAAATTTGAAGTTCCCTACTCAAAAACTGCGGAAGATATAGCCATTTGAAAATTTTAGGGGCGGGGGTGATGGGGGCGTCGGAGGTGGGCGTCGCACATGCCGATCTTTCAAGGACCTCGCCAACAACCTACCAACCAAAATTGGTGACTGTATCCATTAAATTGTGAGAGATATGTGGAATTTACTGCTATCAGAAATCTAAATGTATCGATAATTCAGAAACTGAGGCAGTTATCGATAAAATATTCGAACTTGATCTGCGCCTGGTATACGAGATCTTATATTCCAAATTTGAAGTCTGTAGCTCTTATAGTCTCTGAGATCCGCGTGTTCATACAGACAGACAGACAGACAGACGGACAGACGGACAGACAGACGGACAGGGCTAGATCGACTCGGCTATTGATCCTGATCAAGAATATATATACTTTATGGGGTCGGAGATGCTTCCTTCTGCCTGTTACATACATTTGCACAAAACCATTATACCCTTTTTACCCATTTTTAATGGGTTCAGGGTATAAACAGAGCCCTGAACCGGCCCAGCCCAAACTACAACAGAACAGCACGGCGAAATGAGCAAAAGTTCACGCGATCGGCAATGCACCCGAGAGCGGGAGAAAGGGCCAACGAGAAAGCACGACCACGACCCACTCTCGAATGCACGCACTGAATACGGAACCAGAGTTCAACGGACGACCGAAGAGTTCAACGGCCAGCTCAAACGCATTGCACAACACCATTGGCCAGCCACACACCCACACACACACACACACATTAGTCCCAAGCGATGCTGGAATTCAGCGCGAAAGGGGAGTCGAGTCGACAGCGCGGATGGCGGCCAGACACCGGCCGACACGCCCACGCGGACAAACGGCACCGAGGAGGCGTATCACACGCCGGAGGCCCGCAGAGCGCAGGGTGCGCCTGAGGCTGACCAGCCAATGGCGGCGAATCGAGAGGGAACGCCGGAATATGCGGGAGGATCAGCTGGAGCTGATGGCCTCGCCGCTCCACGAATGGAGTGGAGACGAGGTCGACCCACCAGCTTCACCCCGCGCCGAAGCCCAGGAAGCCGACACCGCTGAGGAATCCGCCCCCAAACGAGGACGGCTCCCCAGTGACCTGGATGACATCAATCCAGTATGGCTAGCGTGGCAGTTCCCGGAACTACCGCTAACCCCGGAACCGGAGGACACGGCTGTCCGGTTCAGGGGACCGAGGCGAGGCGCCGAGTCCAGGGAAGCCGAACTGGCCGCAGCGGTGGAAGCGGAAGAAAATATGCCCCCGCTGGAAGCATGGGCCCCCTCGACAGCCTCAGGCCAGAACTCGGACACCGAGGCAGAGGGGGAGATCATATTGATATCGTCCGACGAGGAGAACGAAGCGAACGAAAGGGTGACGGCACCAGACACCAACGGCGACGACGAGGACACGATGCCGTACGTACCTCGGAAGCAACCCGAAGAGGCGAGCGAAGTGTCGTCAGACGAGGTGCCGGAATGGAGACCGGTGGAGTCCCCACCACCACCACCACCAGCATGGCGACGACCAACACTGGGCCGACAGGCGTTGTGCCCAGCAGCGACACCAGAACCACACCGGCCAAACCTCAAAATGCAGCTCTCGGCGCCTGAGGACGAAGGCCGGTGGGAGGAGGTGCCGCCAACGGTTTGCCCACCACTGGTGCGGGAAGCCGTGGATGGACGTCCGGGAACCAGTCGCCGCGCCGCCACGATAGTGTGGTGCGATGGAGACCGATATAGGGTCAAGACGTCGCCTTGGGGATCCAGGCAAATGTAACAACAGAAAAAAAAAACCCAATATAATAAAAGAAAAAAAATAATAATATATACAATGAAACTAAAAGAAAAGATCAGAGCATGACACAATTTCACGGGAGACCAGGGGGGAAAAGTAACACCGTTTCATTTCAGACGAGCGTCCGGCGGGAAGCTGGAAGCTTCCCACTGCCGAAGAAAGGGGGGAGTGTGAGGAGCCATAATTTATGCGCCCCTCACAGCAACTGTCGATCAGGCGGAAATCCGGCCCCGATGCAGTTGCGGCGAATTCGCTCTCTTTCGCCCTCTCACTTTCTAGCGCAGGTAGTCAGCCCTTTGAGCGTGTCTGACACACATATCCAGGAGGATATGCACCGTTGATGTGGGAGCAGTATTGCGGGTGCAATACTGCCGTCTATGCTCACACCAGCGGCAGACAATGGTTGGCGCCAGCAAATGGCAGTGGAAAGTTACCAACAATCACGCCACCACAAAACATCACGCCACCCGGGTACAGTCCCGACAAAAGGTCACCGGCTGGCCTATATAAGGAGCGCCGCAGCACGGCGCGAGGCATTGCATTGGAGACAGTCAAAAGCTAAGAGTGTGAAGCTAACAGTCAGTGAAACTACCGAGTGAAGCTACCAAGTGAAAGAACAATCAAGAAGCTAAGTGAGAAGCAACCGGAGTGCAGCGCAAGCTAACTTAAGAAAGTGAACACTTGAAAGTCAACAACACACAACAACCGCAAAAGAAAAGTGAAGTCTCGGCAATTGACCGAGGCAGTGCAGCACTCAATCCACACAGATCGCGCAGGACACTGAGGTCCTGAAATTGGTGACAAATCAAAAGCCTTGCCACGCGAGAATTTAGTCCCGGCAGAGCAGGACAAATTTAAGCGAACAGGCGATTGTGACAGAACCAACGAAAGGCCGCAGTGTCAATGCGAACGCCGAGGAGCTTCGCTGAGCCAATTGTAAAAAGTGCATTAAATAAATAAATCAATAATTATCAGAATAAATATATTTGTGGCTATTAATTTTCGCAAACGCAACGAATATAAATTTGTTGCACGAACCCACAGCTCGGCTGAGTTTTAGCCCAGCTTTAACCACCGAACTAAAAAGGTTCGTTACAGTAAATACATGTCGAATACCAAAATTTAAGAGTAAATCGTCAAAGACACGTCTTTGGTACTCCAAAACATGAAAATATATGCTCCTTCAGATACTCAATAATCACATTAGAGGTGAACTTTTTAACGGGCTTCAGAAAGGTGAATTTTGAAAAGTGATCTAAAATTATAAAAATTCCAATATGATCTTTTTTCGTTCGAGGAAACGGACCTATGAAGTCTAAATACAACCGCTGAAAAGGTCTTTCGCTTGTAATTCGAACACCCATTGGAGGTTTCAGTACTCAGTTCGGATATTTGGTCGTCTTGCACGTATCACAATCATTAATGTAATAATTAATTAATGTAATTAATGACGTCATATTCTCTCCAGGCATTTCGCCGTACCGCAGTGTGCAGAAGATGGTTGATCATGGGCTGAACTTATGACGCTACTTCGCAAAGACTCAGGAACTAACAATTTCCACGCATCATCAGCTTGCTCGGGATCGTTGTCAGAGAAATCTTTGCGGTGATAAATGTAACCATCAACTACCTGGTAATCTGGCGTCAACGATACCTTGAACTTGTCTCGCAATGCACAGTATTCTGCTGACTGAAATGCTTCGGACTGCAGATCCAATTCTGGGTGATCTATGTTCGCCACCTCGAGTTCAGACTCAAGCGAACGCGATAAAGCATCAGCTACCACATTTTGGCTTCCTTTGCGGTGTTCAACACTGAAGCCGTACCCTTGGAGACTTATTGCCCATCGTGCTAGTCTACCACTAAGGTCGGATTGGTCCATCAGCCATCGAAGACTTGCGTGATCGGTGACGACAGTGAAACGATGACCGTCAATGTACATACGAAATTTTTTTATACCCAGAACCACAGCCAATCACTCCAACTCCGTAACAGTATAGTTACGCTGCACTTTGTTCAGTTTTTTCGACATATACGCTATTGGGCGTTCATGACCGGGTTCCAGACATGGAGCTGAGCACAATGCACTCTTAATCTTCTCGAATGCAGCTTGAGATTGCTCGTTCCAAGTGAACAACTTTTTACCTAGAAGTTCGATAAGCGGAAAAATTATAGAAGAGTAGCTGGAAATAAAACGCTGGTACCACCCAGTCATTCCCAAGAATCGTCTGAGCTGCTTTTGAGTTCTCGGAATCGGAAACTCCTTAACAGCACGGACCTTGTCGGGATTAACCTAAGGTGTTCCCTCGCCTACTATATATCCCAGATACTCCACGTTCTTAAGACAAAACTGGCTCTTCTGAACATTTATTGTAAGGACAGCTTTTCGCAATTATGTAGAAACTTCTGACAGATGTAAGAGATGTGATTCAAAACTTTCGGACAGTACCAGCAAATCGTCAAGGTACACCAATACGTGTGATTTCAGCTGATATGGAGTCACCAAGTCCATCAAACGACTCATTGTTTGTGGTGCATTTGTCAATCCAAAAGGCATTCTTTTAAACTGATAAAGTGGTCTATTTGGGACTGTAAGCGCTGTTTTAGCACGGGATTCCTTATCTAAGCAGATTTGCCAAAAGGCATCCTTGAGATCGATTTTCGAAATGCAGTACACCGGCGGAAGACGACTCAGCAGCCCAGCCATAATTGGAATAGGATAAGCATGCCTTACTGTGACTGCATTGAGTTTACGAGCGTCGAGACAAAAGCGCACCTTGCCCGGTTTTATGTGTAATGTAATAGGAGATGACCAAGGGGAGCTTGGAGCTTCCTCTATTACATTCATTTCGATCATCCGGTCAATTTCCTTGCATAAGAGTTCTTCCTTTGCAGGAGAAAGAGGATAAAATCTTTGCTTGATGGGTTTCGCCTCGGCAGTATCGATAGTATGTTCGATTAACGTTGTTATGCCAAGTCCATTAGTTTCAAAAGACGGAAAGATTTCAACCACAGCTTTTAGCTTAGATTTCTGGAATGAAGATAGTTCCAATTTCGTGGAATTCTCTTCAAGCTTTTCAGTTTCTATCGACGAAACATTAACATTGCCAAAAGATGAAATCGATATACCAAATTTCTTCCAGAAATCCATGCCACAAATAACATCTGTTTTAATGGAGGAAACTATAAGAAACTCAAAATCAGCTTGGGTTGAATTATGAATCAGGGGTATGGTAATTGTACCAGCAACAGGCTGTGTCTGGCCATCGGCCGTACGAACAACGCCTTTCATTTTGTCAATATAGAAATTTTCTGACAAAATTCGCTTGGCAAGATATCCGCCAATAACAATAACGCTAGGTAATCTTGACCAAAAATGTCTATGCTGATAAAAGGCCGAATATCATTGCTTTTATTGACAATAGAGTTAATTAAACATCTATTTAGTACTCGCTTGCGTTGCCAAAATTTTCGCATACGCCGAGATGAACGAGATCTACGCGCAAGTAATTCGTCTCCGTTTAATATTTCAGACCTACGATTCTCGTACTCTTTAACTCGCACATGATATGGCATAAATCGTAGGAGCTTAGGTACTTCCGGGATTAAAGGTGATTCGTCTGGTAAAGGTATAGATCTGGTGATTTGAATATTTGGTGGGTCCGAGACTAATAACGGACATCCCCTTTCGGAACACAGCGGACATCCTTTGTCGAGTTTCGCGATTTGGGATTACATTTTTGACAGTTGGGCTTATATGTTTCTGGTGTGCCACAACCGTAACAAAAAATCCGACGAGGTTTCAGACAATCCTGGAATCTGTGACCCTGTTCCTCACAGTTCCAACATTGAAATTTTTCGGAGGAACGAACTACACAGATTTCATCCGTGACACTATTTTCCTCATCCGAATCCACTACCGGAATTTGTTCGTGAAGAACAGTATTGACAAATCGTCGGTTCGCGCTTACACGAGGTTGTTCCCTTGAACTTAGACTATGAAAGAAATCTTCATGTTTATGACATTCCCTTCGAAGACTTGCTAAATCACGAGTTTCGACGTGCAACAACTCGTGCTTCAGTTCCGTTTTAAGATTATGCCTGACCTCCATCGTTAAGTCGGGGTCTGACATAGGCTCACGTAAAGAATCTGCAATTGACAGAATTGCATCTAAGAAATCATCGAAGCTTTCGTTGTTGCCTTGTGTGCGACGACGAATTGCATTGATGTCGCTCGGTTCGCTGATCCTTATATCTTTCTTGCAAGCGGTTACACAGTTCAAACCAATTCAAGTGAACTGCGCTTCTATGAATACGCCAGTAAAAAGATAGGGCTGGTCCGGTGAAAAGGAGATGAGCAAACTTAACTAGTAGATGGAAATTCCCATTAAAACATTGAGAGGTTAAACAGTTCACTCTATATATAAAATCTTCAATTGAAATTTCATTAGCTAATCCGCTAAACTTGACCCGGCAATTGGAAATAGCATTCCAGATTCGTTCGGGATGTTCAACCACTCCATCATTTAGGTTTGCACTAGCGTAAGAATTTCCAGGTCTCTGATTACTGTTATTTCGACTATTACTGGAATTACTTAAATGTGAACGGGGTGGAACTATGTCATTCTCCCAATCAAGATTACCTTCGTCATGAGTTTCCCGAGGTTGGGTAGACAATGACAAACTTCGAACGGCTGCACTTAACTGCTCAGTCATCGCTGCAGTCATGTTGGCTTTAAAGCAATCTAACGAATTCGCGATCAACTGTTGGATACGCTCTTCCGAGATAATATCAGACTCCGAGATAACTTTAGGTCGGGGCAGATCACGTTTTGTGTTTAAATTTGGATTTGGTCGGACGTTGGTGTTAGGTCTATTACGCACGGTTGATCTGGTGCTTACCCCAGTTTTAGGAACAGCTCCAGAACTTGCTTGCGTGGCATTAGTTTTGTCCTTACCAGATGAGGTCTTGTTATCAGTCGTTGTGCTATCTCTAATTTGCATCATGATTTTGGAGCAGTATTGCCTACACACAGGACATGATTTGTTGCTGACCAAACATTCCAATAGACACCATCTGTGAAACTTGTGATTACAGGGTGTTTCTACGAATTCACTCTCTGGCTTAGTATCATTACAAATAATACTTTTGCCAGAATCACTAGGAGTGGCGGATATTAAGTCTTCTAAGCTACGTCTGACGGCCATAGTAAAATATATTGTCGGTAATTTAGGTTTTGAAGCGGAAATGTCAGATATTTATGGAGATACAAATTTTCTATATCGAAATCAACTCTGAATAGTCAATAAGGACTTATCCAAAGGTGTGGCACCGCAGGTTTGATTGACAGGCGTATAAACATATCAGAAACGTAAACAGAATTTACTATAACAAGTAAGAACGCTGTAGTCGAGTGAGCTCGACTACCATATACCCTGAACCAAGCTTTAAATGCATTATAGGTTTACCGGTTTTGGGGGCTGGAGTGGGCGTGGCCCGATCTTAGTAATATACCTTCTAAGTTTGGTAACTGTAGCTCTTGAATTGCGGGAGATACAGGCATTTTTCGTTTTTTGTAGGCGGGAGTGGGCGTGGTCCAAAATTTTTTTTTCCAGTAACATACCTGCAAAATTTTGCGACTCTAGCTTGCAAATTCCGGCAGATATGCGCATTTTAAATTTCTAGGGCCGAAGTTCCTGGGGGCGGCGAATATGGGCGTGGTCCAAAAATTGGTATGCCAATCTTTGGAGGAGGTTACCAGCAAATTACCTTCCAAGTTTGGTTACTCTATCTTTAAAATGTTCGGAGATAATCGGAGCTATCGACTTACAATCGGAATTGTCGATTATAGGCGCAGGAGTGGGCGTGACACCACAAATTTGTTATCGGTTCTTAAAGGCGACTACCAGTTATATACCTACCAAATTTGACGTTCCCTACTAAAACAAGTAAGAGGCTGTAGTCGAGTTACTCGACTACGATATACCCTTAACCCAGCTGTTAATTATATTCTAGTTTTCTTGGCAAATTTCCCTTTAAGATGATTTGCACTCAAATGCCCGAACTGAATGTCTTTAAACATGTGCATATACGTACATGCATACACACATACACACGTACACGAAATAGTAGTTATCGGGGTTCTGCAGAATAGACACAAATAAATTGACGCTAGCGTCGATTATCATGCCATCTCTTTCTCACACATGCGCTCGCCTATTTATATGCATACAGAAAATGCTTGCGGCTGCTGATAGAAATGAAATCAATATGAGAATAAATTTTCGATTATAACTCTTGTGTTTCTTATCCGATCTTAATGAAATTTCGGCAATTGATCAATAATACGAGGGTGGTTTGATGAGTACCTGACCTACATAAGAAAAACGAAAATTTTTGGAAAAAGTATTTTTTATTTTTCAATATAATCAGCTCTACACATTTATTCCAGCGATGCTCCAACTTTTTTATCCCCTCTAAAAAATATGATTTCTGTAGATCCGCAAAATACGTCTCCGTAGTGGCAATAACCTCCTCGTTCGACCGAAATTTCTGCCCAGCGATTGACTTTTTCAAATTTGGGAACAAGAAAAAGTCGCAAGGGGCCAAATCCGGAGAATAAGGTGGATGGGGCAGCAGTTCGTAGCGTAATTCGACCAATTTGGCCTGGGCGACGCCGGAGGTGTGAGCGGGAGCGTTATCATGGTGGAAGAGCACTTTCTTCTTCACCAAATGGGGCCGTTTCTTTTTCAACTCGGCGTCAAATCTTCCCAATAGTTCGGGATAGTAGAGCCCTGTAATCGTTCTTCCCTTCTCTAGGTAATCTATGAGGATAATACCTTTCGAATCCCAGAAAACCGTGGCCATCACCTTTCCGGCCGATGGAACAGTTTTCGCCTTCTTCGGGGCAGATTCGCCAGGTGAAGTCCACTGTTTCGACTGTTCTTTGGTCTCTGGTGTGTACCAGTGAATCCATGTTTCGTCAACAGTCACGAATCGACGCAAAAATTCCTTCGGATTACGCTTTAACAGCGCCAAACCATGCTCCGAAGTGGTCACGCGGTTGCGCTTATTGTCTGGTGTGAGCAAACGCGGCACCCATCGCGCCGATAGCTTTCTCATACCCAATATTTCATGTAGGACATGAAACACTCGTTCTGTTGAGATGCCTACTGTCTCAGCTAACTCGCGCACCTTCAACCGGCGGTCTGACAATACCAGATCATGTATTTTCTTCACTTTATCCTCCGTGGTTGCTGTTTTCGGGCCACCTGGTCGTGGCTCATCAAAAACGGACGTGCGACCACGTTGAAACTCACTAAACCAATTTTTGACGGTGGTCATCGAAGGAGCAGAGTCACCGTACACAGTATCCAAGCGTTCTTTGATTTCACTGCGTGATTTCCCCTCCAAAAAGAAGAATCGAATCACCGACCGATATTGCTCTTTTTCCATTTTTCTAAAATGCGTGGACACGACTGCTTTGACACGTGGTGAAAACAAAACTAAAAGTCCGATTTGACTGAAATTTTCACTGTGGCTGTTTAGGTTTATGTACTATACGATAGTCACGTCATATTGCAATAGTGGCGCCATCTGGCGTCAAGGTCAGGTACTCATCAAACCACCCTCGTATGTATATGCATATTATGTATAAATTTGAAGCCTCTGCCTTTTAAATTGTGAAATTTATTGCTATCGTCAATCGAAATGTATCGATAATTCAGAAACTGAGGCAGTTATCGATAAAATAATGCAAACTTAATCTGCGCCTGTTACACTAGAACTTACATTCCAAATTTGAAGTCTCTAGCTCTTATAGTCTCTGAGATCCGCGTGTTCATACAGACGGACGGACGGACGGACGGACTGACGGACGGACGGACGGACAGACGGACAGGGCTATATCGACTCGGCTGTTGATCCTGATCAAGAATATATATACTTTATGGGGTCGGAGATGCTTCCTTCTGCCTGTTACATACATTTGCTCAAAACCATTATACCCTTTTTACCCATTTTTAATGGGTTAAGGGTATAAAAACTGCGGAAGATATAGCCATTTGAACATTTTTGGAGCGGGGGTGATGTGGGCGTCGGAAGTGGGCGTGGCACATGTCGATCTTTCAAAGACCTCGGCAACAACCTACCAACCAAAATTGGTGACTGTATCCATTAAATTGTGAGACATATGTGGAATTTATTGCTATCGAAAATGTAAATGTATCGTTAATTCAGAAACTGAGGCAGTTATCGATAAAATATCGCAAACTTGATCTGCGCCTGGTATACAAGGTCTTATATTCCAAATTTGAAGTCTCTAGCTCTTATTGTCTCTGAGATCCGCGTGTTCATACAGACGGACAGACGGTCAGACGTACAGACGGACAGACAGACGGACAGGGCTATATCGACTCGGCTATTGATCCTGATGAAGAATATATATACTTTATGGGGTCGTAGATGCTTCCTTCTGCTTGTTACATACATTTGCACGAAACCATTACACGCTTTTTACCCATTTTTAATGGGTTCAGGGTATAAAAAATATCACGTGCTGTTATCGTTCCAACTATATTACCTGGAAGGGGGAAGAGAGGAAAAGGGAATTGCACCAGTCTCATAAATAGAAGATGGAGGCGACACTCCTTGGTTGTCGTCGTTTGAGCTGGGCTGATGTTTTTGCCACAGCAAATGCCCACCCTCCCAAGTTCATCAGGCACCTAAGCATAAACATTTTTGATATTCTAACATAAGTAGTAATCAGGCATGTACAAAATATTTATTCATTTAGGTATATAAATTATTAATTTAATTTTATTTTGCAATTATTATTTATTTATGAGTATAGAAATATAATATTTCAATATTAGGATTATTTATGTATTTATTCATCCTTTTTTATAATATTCATAATAATATGTATTATTTATATTTCATTTTTATACGTATTTATATTGGTTTTGTGCAATGTCCGTCATGCTGTCTGTCCGTCTGTCCGTCCATCCGTCTGTCCGTCTATTCGTCTATCCATCCATATGAACGCGCGTTCCTCCGACACCCTTAGAGATAGAGACTTGAAACTTGGAACGTATACTGGAGAGTACCCTCAAAAGTTAAAGTGTCTTAGGTTTGGACCTACATACGTCCACTAGGGAGCTAGAAAATCGAGAAAATCGATTTTAGCAAATTGATAAATCCACATATCTCTTACAATTTAGTGGATACAGTCACCAATTTTGGTTGGTAGGTTGTTGGCGAGGTCCTTGAAAGATCGGCATGTGCCACGCCCACCTCCGACGCCCCCATCACCGCCTTTAAGAACCGATAACAAATTTGTGGTGCCACGCCCAC
The DNA here is from genome assembly GCA_035042205.1 of Drosophila infuscata. Taxonomy (NCBI): domain Eukaryota; kingdom Metazoa; phylum Arthropoda; class Insecta; order Diptera; family Drosophilidae; genus Drosophila; species Drosophila infuscata. The sequence goes on from JAWNLR010000445.1 coordinate 14,442, forward strand.
ACCTGCGCCTATAATCGACAATTCCGTTTGTAAATCGATAACTCCGTATATCTCCGAACATTTTAAAGATAGAGTAACCAAACTTGGAAGGTAATTTGCTGGTAACCTCCTCCAAAGATTGGCATACCAATTTTTGGACCACGCCCACATCCGCCGCCCCCAGGAACTTCGTTCCTAGAAATTTAAAATGCGCATATCTGCCGTAATTTGCTCGCTAGAGTCGCAAAATTTTGCAGGTATGTTTTTGGTAACTCCGCCAAAGATAGATAAAAAAATTGGCCACGCCCACTCCACCTACCTAAGCCGATACACCTGTTGGTGTAAATCGATAAACCCATATATCTCACGCAATTTGAAAACTTAAAATTTTGGACCACGCCCACTCCCGCCCACAAAAAACGATAAATGCCTGTATCTCCCGCAATTTAAGAGCTACAGTTACCAAACTTAGAAGGTATATTACTAAGATCGAACTCCAAAATTTTTTGGGCCACATCCACTCCCGCCCCCAAAACCGATAAACGCCTATATCCCCCGCAATTCAAGTATTTCTTAACTGTTAACAAATTAAGGTTTAATAGTATTTCGCTGTCGGTTACGTCCGACTGCAACGTTCTATCTTGTTTTATTTTTCTTTTGTATGTTTGACTTGTGCAAAGTTACTTTGGGAGTAAAATTGTTTATATATTTTTATTTGCATACTTCTACAGCGACTTCGATATTAAAGTTGTAGCATACTTTTGCCTGAGCTTTAATTTTAATATGCAGCAAAAAAAGCTCACTCAGTTTACGGCGCCGACTATTAGGAGAGCCAATTTTCGCTCAACATAACGGCGATCAAAATTCAGTGAGTTTTACATATATTTTTTTCTTTATCTCTCTCGAAAAAAAAAAATGAGAGTCTCGCACTTGCACTTTTACATGGCTTCCAATTTTAACTCACTTTAATATCGAATTGTCGCTGCTCACCAAACAAAATAAAATTTAAATAAAAAAAAATTAAAAATTGCACTTACATGTATATCCTCCTCGTCCAAAAGATCTTTTGCAGGCGGAGCATTTGCTGGCTTGATGAGTAGGTTTGGGGTGTATAAATTAGCATATTATTTAAATTTTATTTGACGAGATATATTTAGGTTTTATTTATTCTTGTCTGTTTATTTTTATTAATTTTTTTTTCTCTTATCTTTATTTTGCTCTATTTGATTTTGATGTTTTATGCATTTTTTCTTTTTTCATTTTTATACCCTGAACCCATTAAAAATGGGTAAAAAGGGTATAATGGTTTTGTGCAAATGTATTTAACAGGCAGAAGGAAGCATCTCCGACCCCATAAAGTATATATATTCTTGATCAGGATCAATAGCCGAGTCGATCTAGCCCTGTCCGTCTGTCTGTCCGTCTGTATGAAAACGCGGATCTCAGAGACTATAAGAGCTAGAGACTTCAAATTTGGAATATAAGATCTCGTATACCAGGCGCAGATCAAGTTTGCGTTATTATATCGATAACTGCCTCAGTTTCTGAATTATCGATACATTTAGATTTTCGATAGCAGTAAGCCCACTCCCGCCCACAAAAAACGAAAAATGCCTGTATCTCCCGCAATTCAAGAGCTACAGTTACCGAACTTAGAAGGTATATTACTAAGATCGAACTCCAAAATATTTTGGGCCACGCCCACTCCCGCCCACAAAAAACGATAAATGCCTGTATCTCCCGCAATTCAAGAGCTACAGTTACCGAACTTAGAAGGTATATTACTAAGATCGGGCCACGCCCACTCCAGCCCCCAAAAACGATAAACCTATAATGCATTTAAAGCTTGGTTCAGGGTATATGGTAGTCGAGCCCACTCGACTACAGCGTTCTTACTTGTT
>JAWNLR010000446.1:0-11288 GCA_035042205.1 Drosophila infuscata
GCCGCACAGAGTCGTTGGTCTGTGTCGGACCGTCTGTCGTCGATGTGTGTCTGTCTGTCTGTCTGTGTTGCTTTTTTGCGCTCGACTGCACGTCCAAATATCTACAACAATTTCTTCGTCGTCAATGGCATTGAAGGTAGCGAGTTAGTTGCTACTCTCTGTCTCTATGTATGCAATCAACTGAAATTGAAACCTGCAACAAATGGCTATGTTTGACTTTTTGCAGCGGACAAATGTATTTCCTCTGCCCCCAAAACGTCCACCCCATTCCACAACATATATTAGACTTGCTACCATGCTGCTGTTTGTGAATTTTAACGGTTCTTGAACAAATAAACGATTTTTGCATTTTAAATTTCTAAGCAGCCGTATGCCATTTGTTTATACGTATCTGCTTGCTACCAATAAGTACAATATTTAGGAAAATTGCATATCGATTTGGCGAATCCTTGGCAAAAATAAATATCTGTTTGTATGTATGTGCCTAATATGTATCTCTGTGTATATGTGTGTGTGTGTGTATCTCTGAGTACTTTTTTTATATTCCCCCTTAAATTTTGTGTTGTGTCTGTGTGTGTGTGTGTGTGTTCGTTAGCCATTTGACTGTTCATTTCCTGCTTGAAATTACTTCTGTACCTTTATGTAGTCTTCACTCTATCCAAAAAATATACAGAAATTATGATTTTCTGCATTCGAATTGTGACACTTTTTGTACACACTTTCTTATTTTGATCGATATCGATAATTAAGCTGTAATGAGTACTCGCTAACCTATATATCGATACTCTACTCTGAAGCTTGATAAGTCCAAAATGGCTGCTTTTCTTTACACCTAATATATTCAATGTTGTGCAGAGCACTTAGTTTGCGACTAGTCTTAGCTAGTTTTTAAGCTTGTTCTGAACATGTAGAATATTAAGGTGAAAATGCGACATGTGGCAAATGCTTCATTAACTTTCGATATGCCACATGTGTGTACAAGTGTGTGTATGTATGAGTGGAAAAAGACAGCTTTCTAATTGACTATTTCCTATATTTTTGAGCTACAGCAACTATTTAATACATATGCACGTAGCAATAACTTCCTGCCCATTCAGTTGCCACTAACTGCTCTGCCTTCTAATTGGCAAATTCGAAATACATTCGTAAAATGTTGCTGCCTTTAACATTTTGCAACGCTGGAGTAGAGCGGAGAGGAGTGGATAACCTTAGGTCATATTAAATATGCATATTAAATTATGCATGAATGGAAACTTGCCAAATGGGTCCGGAAAAATAACTCAGACAGGTACTTTGGCATTGTGCATTAATAAAAAAAAACTCTTTAAGCCTGTTATAACAGGAGTGTGTACGTGTTTTTATTGTCAACTTCCCTTTGGTGTGGTGTGGCAACAACAAAAGCCGCACAAAAGGATAATTTCATATTCGCGTCGCTAACTTACGTAAATTGTTGAATCATACAATAAATAAAATGAAATGAATGTGCAAAAGTGCAGTGCGCACATTGCTTGTGGCTTCCACGGGGGAAGGGGGCTTTGGCCACGTTGGTAGAGGTTGGAAAGGAGGATCACGGCTACCTCCTTGCCAAGCGCAGCAGTAAATAAATTAAGGTCCGCCACAGAAAAGTCAACGTCTTTGTTATTACGTACACACTCACACACACAAATAAACTTGCATACGTGCTTACGTATCTGCTTACGTAGTTTCTGGCACGCATTTTAATTGTCTTGGCTTGGGGGAGGATATAAACAAGCAACTGAGCGTGTTGTGTGTGTGTGTCTTTCGTGGTTGCTGCACATGTGAAAAACCATTAAAATGTAGCAGCAACAATAATAACAATTTATTATTGCACTGCAAAGGCCTCAAAGTTTTCATAAACTGCTCAGACTGCGATGACGACTGCATTATTATCAAAAGGTGCAACAAGATTTTTTTAATCGCCGCCACGCTTTTCATGCCCCATCGTAATTCGTGTTGCGTGCCGCGTACAAATATTGGTTTTACTGCTGTTGCAGACGCTGCTATAATTTGATTTAAAATTTAGCTGAACTCGTTAATCATCGCAAGGCAATTGAACTTTACTTTTGATTATAGCCAGTAATTTTCTGTGAAACAACCTCAAACGATTGTAGTGGTGTACAAGTTAACAATAAAACATTCGCTCCCGCCTCGACCAAATTTCGCTGATGCAGCGCACTCGTCATGGCGTACCCAACGGTCAGCGACATTTGGTCACACGGATATTTGGCATTTTCCCTGTTTCGGGACACTTGGTCACACAGATATTTGGCATTTCCCATTTTCGGGACTCTTGGTCTCACGGGGTTTTGGCTACTTCCTTTTCCGTTTTGGCGTTGGCTGCGAACAGATCGTTCCAGCTCTACAATCCACCATTGTGGTGTGCATCATCTATTATCATAAACTCCTCATTTTGGATACTCCTCAGCGTTAAATAATATTTACTGTAGCACTTGTATTTAATCGTACAATTGAATAATTAATTACACAACAGAGTAAAGAATATAAATGTATGAAACAAATGTATTTAATAAGTGTAGCCTATAAGAAATAAGGTATCGAACCTGAATTATAAATAAAAGGCTTAAAAAGAATAATTGGCGCCCAACGCAAAAAAATATAAAAAAAACCAACCCACAATAAAAAAAAATAATATAAACAAAAATCAAAGAAAAAGGCATAAAACATTGCAATCAAGTTGTAAATACAAAAAAAAAAAAAAACAACGAAACACTCAGCAAGGACAAGGAGCGTCGATCACCGCTGGAATTAATTTAGCAAGAAAGTCATGTAAGTGATATGTTTAGTGAATTATGGATCCTTGGCAAAAATTTATAAAATCTTATAAATAAGCACCTCCTTCCGTGAAATAAAAATTTCGATTAGTGTTCGGTTTCCTAATGAGCGGTAGTTCCTCAGATACCGACAGCGACGACAGTGTTTACCTTCGTCTAGTGAGTGGTATTGAGGGCATTAAAGTATCCGACAGAGAGCTAGTTGGTAGAGAACCATCGTCCAGGCATACTTACGAACAGACCTCAAACATGGATCCCACACAATTACGTGCCATTATAGACGCCGCGTTGGCAGCTCAGGCCGAGAATTACCAACAAAGAGAACAGGCTCAAGCCGAGAATTACCGACAAAGGGAACAAGCCCTAAGGGAAGAGATCCAGGCACAGTTCGACAGCTTAACCCGTCACCCGCACAACTCACAAATACCCACACCACAGATTTACGTGTATCAAGACGTGGAAATACTAGACGGCGTCTCGTGTGACATATCTTTAGACATGGTGAAGAGCCTACCCGAATTCCAGGGTACTCAAGAGTCATACGTGGCCTGGCGACAGGCAGCCAAAAATACGTACAAAATTTTTGAAAAATACAACCGAAGCGAGCGACATTACCAAGCCGTCGCCATGATCCGTAATAAAATAAAGGGTTCTGCTGACGCATCTTTAGCTTCATTCAACACCGCCTTAAACTTTGAGGCTATTATCGCTAGACTAGACTTCATGTTTAGCGACAAGCGCCCAATACACATCATAGAGCAGGAGATGGGTACCCTCAGGCAGGGGAGCCTATCTTTGTTAGAGTACTATGATGAGGTAGAAAAAAAACTCACCTTGTTGACCAACAAGGTTAACATGTCATATGAAAAAGGGTTAGCAAGAGGCATGTGCGAAAAGTTCAGGGGTGATGCCCTACGGGTATTCATTTCAGGACTAAGACGAAACATAACCGACGTACTGTTTGCTGCACACCCTCCTGATCTGCCCTCGGCTTTGGCGTTGGCCCAGGAGGTGCAGGCAAACCACGACAGGTACAACTTTGCGACAAACTATGCTAGAAGCATGGAAGACAGGTCGCGACAGTCGGGAAGTCAAATACAAAAAAGAACATTTGACCACCAGAGCGGCCAGCCTGAACAGAATAAAAGTCCATTCTACAAACAGGGGGGCAAAAGTCAACACCGACAGAACTATACTAAACACAACGACGAAAAACCGGAACCTATGGAGGTAGACCCGTCCTCATCCAAATTTAAGCAAAGGACATATTACCAAAAACCCAACCAATACAGGCAAAGATCGAATAATTCGGACCGAATGACAGGATCGTCGGGGCAGAGAGTGGACCACGTTACGGCAAGCACCGATTGGATTACCACAGCCTACGACGAAGCGGCCTCCGAGGCCGTCGCCGAAATAGAAGACCAGACGGAGTCGGACGTCGAACGCGACAACGTAAATTTTTTAGGGGAAGATCCCTGCTACCATTCATATGGCGCAGAGTAGCGGGGAAAAACGTCAAACTACTTATCGACACGGGTGCGTCGAAAAACTACATTAAGCCACACAAATGGCTCCAAAACGTCACCTCGGTAAACGCCCCGTTCACGATTCACTCCATCCATGGGTCAAATGGCATTTCTCACAAGTGCCAGTTGCCACTGTTTGGAGTGAATACCACCTTTTTTATATTAAAAATTTTGAGCACCTTCGACGGAATTATCGGTCTCGACCTGCTAACGCAGGTGGGCGCGTCCCTCGGCTTAAAAAAAAGCGAACTAAAGTTCGGCACTATATCCGAAAAAATACAGTACCACAGTTGTGCTAATGTTAACCTTACCCAAACAATGGGTACGGATGCTCCACCCGAAGTGAGAGAAAAATTCTTGAAAATGCTAAACAGCAATAAAAAGGCATTTGCGCACCCTAACGAGTCGCTGCCCTACAACACGGCTGTCGTTGCCACAATTTGGACAACGGACAATGAGCCGATAACTAAACTATACCCATATCAGATGGGTGTAGCCGATTTCGTTGCCACAGAAGTACAGAGTTTACTGAAAGACGGCATCATTAAGAAATCGAAATCGCCATATAATAACCCTATTTGGGTCGTCGACAAAAAGGGTGTCGACGAAGATAGCAGAAAAAAGAAACGTTTAGTAATAGACTTTCGAAAACTTAACCAAAAACAAGTAAGAACGCTGTAGTCGAGTGAGCTCGACTACCATATACCCTGAACCAAGCTTTAAATGCATTATAGGTTTATCGTTTTTGGGGGCTGGAGTGGGCGTGGCCCGATCTTAGTAATATACCTTCTAAGTTTGGTAACTGTAGCTCTTGAATTGCGGGAGATACAGGCATTTATCGTTTTTTGTGGGCGGGAGTGGGCGTGGCCCAAAATATTTTGGAGTTCGATCTTAGTAATATACCTTCTAAGTTTGGTAACTGTAGCTCTTAAATTGCGGGAGATACAGGCATTTTTCGATTTTTGTGGGCGGGAGTGGGCGTGGTCCAAAATTTTTTTTACACATTTATGAAGGGTGTTACTAGTAATTTACCTTTAAAATTTGGTGACTTAAGTTTTCAAATTGCGCGAGATATATGGGTTTATCGATTTACACCGACAGGTGTATCGGTTTAGGTAGGTGGAGTGGGCGTGGCCATCCAATTTTTTTATCGATCTTTGGGGGAGTTACCAGTAACATACCTGCAAAATTTTGCGACTCTAGCTTGCAAATTACGGCAGATATGCGCATTTTAAATTTCTAGGGATGAAGTTCCTGGGGGCGGCGGATGTGGGCGTGGTCCAAAAATTGGTATGCCAATCTTTGGAGGAGGTTACCAGCAAATTGCCTTCCAAGTTTGGTTACTCTATCTTTAAAATGTTCGGAGATATAGTGAGTTATCGATTTACAATCGGAATTGTCGATTATAGGCGCAGGTGTGGGCATAAAACCACAAATTTAATATCGGTTCTTAAAGGCGACTTAAAGGCGACCAGTAATATACCTACCAAATTTGACGTTCCCTACTCAAAAACTGCGGAAGATATAGCCATTTGAAAATTTTAGGGGCGGGGGTGATGGGGGCGTCGGAGGTGGGCATGGCACATGCCGATCTTTCAAGGACCTCGCCAACAACCTACCAACCAAAATTGGTGACTGTATCCATTAAATTGTGAGAGATATGTGGAATTTACTGCTATCGAAAATCTAAATGTATCGATAATTCAGAAACTGAGGCTGTTATCGATAAAATAACGCAAACTTGATCTGCGCCTGGTATACGAGATCTTATATTCCAAATTTGAAGTCTCTAGCTCTTATAGTCTCTGAGATCCGTGTTTTCATACAGACGGACAGACGGACAGACAGACGGACAGGGCTAGATCGACTCGGCTATTGATCCTGATCAAGAATATATATACTTTATGGGGTCGGAGATGCTTCCTTCTGCCTGTTACATACATTTGCACAAAACCATTATACCCTTTTTACCCATTTTTAATGGGTTCAGGGTATAAACAGTTGCTGACAAGTACCCAATGCCAAACATTTCCATGATACTGGCAAATCTGGGGAAAGCCAAGTACTTCACAACACTAGACCTGAAATCGGGCTACCACCAAATAAGTTTGGCGGAGCGAGACCGAGAAAAGACGTCTTTTTCTGTGAATGGGAGAAAGTACGAATTTTGCCGACTACCCTTCGGCCTCAGGAATGCGGGCAGCATTTTCCAAAGGGCAATTGACGACGTCTTACGCGAACAGATTGGCAAAACTTGCTATGTTTACGTGGATGATGTCATCATATTTTTAAGCAACGAAACCGAACATGTTCAGCATGTCGATTGGGTGCTTAAGAGTCTGCACGACGCTAACATGAGGATTTCACAGGAAAAATCTAATTTTTTCCAAACAAGTGTCGAGTATCTTGGTTTCATTGTGACGAACAATGGCGCCAGAACGGACCCTGAAAAAGTGAAAGCAATCCAACATTATGTTGAACCACAGTCCCTTTTTGCAGTCAGATCATTCCTAGGAATGGCCAGCTATTACAGATGCTTTGTGAAAGACTTCGCATCTATAGCAAAACCCCTTACAGACATCCTCAAGGGAGACAACGGGTCTGTAAGTAAATACAAATAAAAAAAAATACCTATTCAGCTTAACGAAGTGCAACGCAACGCGTTTGAAAAGCTTAGAAGCATACTTGCGTCGGAAGACGTAATTCTAATGTACCCTGACTACCAAAAACCCTTTGACCTGACTACTGACGCCTCAGCATACGGCATCGGAGCGGTCCTGTCCCAAGCCGGTCGCCCCATAACAATGATATCCAGGACACTCAAGGACTGCGAAATTAATTACGCAACCAACGAGCGGGAACTGCTGGCCATAGTTTGGGCCCTAGCAAAACTCCGCCAATACCTATACGGAGCAAGGGACATCAACATCTACACGGACCACCAGCCACTCACATTCGCGGTCTCGGAGGGAAATCCCAGATGCTCTGTCTCATCAGAGCATTAACGCGCTTGAGAACGACAACGCCGATTCCGATGTGGCCACCATTCATAGCGAGGCATCCCTAACATACACAATTGAATCCACAGAGAAACCAGCAAACTGTTTCAGGAACCAGATTGTCCTGAAAGCAGCAAAATTCCCATTAAAACGAAACTTCATTTTATTTGGAGAAAAAACCCGCCATATAATTAACTTTACCGATGACACTTCCCTCATCAACCAAATCAAGGTTGCAGTCAACCCAAACGTGGTGAATGCAATCCACTGTGACCTCCATACCCTAGCACAGATACAACACGAACTGGTAAAATGCTTCCCAACCACAAAATTCTGGCATTGCAAATTCCTCGTTACCGATATCTTCGATCATAATGAGAGAAGAGAAATAGTAACAACAGAACATAATCGCGCTCATAGAGCAGCCCAAGAGAATATTAAGCAGCTCCTGTTGGATTACTATTTTCCGAAAATGGGTAAAATCGCAAAGGAGGTAGTCCTAAACTGCAAAATTTGCTCACAAGCAAAGTACGACAGGCACCCGAAAAAGCAGGAACTTGGGAAAACACCAGTTCCCTCATCCATAGGAGAAATGCTACACATTGACATTTTCTCCACTGATAAAAAATTTTTCTTGACGTGCGTAGACAAATTCTCCAAGTTCGCTGTAACGCAGCTCATATCATCAAGAACTATTGAGGATGTAAAAACACCCCTTTTAGTATTAATGAATATCTTTCCGCACGCAAAACAGGTCTACTGCGACAACGAACCCACGTTCAAGTCTGAGACCATAACTGCCCTATTGAACAATTTCGGCGTCAACGTCGTCAACGCCCCACCACTCCACAGCACGTCGAACGGCCAAGTAGAGCGTTTTCATAGTACCCTACTAGAAATAGCGAGATGCATCGAGCTGCAAAGGGTGTGCTGGGGGGGGGGGGGTCCACAAAGATAACCTACGATAAAAGCCAGGACCTGTTGTCTGCCATAAATGTACACCATAGGAAGACTTCTTAGGTTCAGTCCTCAAGGTAGTGGTGGGGACCCCAGATGCTAGCGACGTCCAGAACATAAGACATAATGAGTAAAAACTAATAGATGAAGGCAATAGACAGATAGTTATTAACACAACAAATAGAAGCAAATAAACCAGCTCACAGACACGGTAAACAACTTGTTAAACACCGCGGAGAATAATCTTTTCGACACGGCTCACCTATACGAAACCTTGTTAACCGAATGTTAATGACAGAAATTAATAACATCTTACTTACAATCACCCTTTCGAAATTAAATACAGTAAATATCAGCCTTCTTGACCATGCCAATCTAGAATCCATATTCACTAACCAAATCACGAATAATACAATCACTAGTGTCCTAATATTAAGATCTTACAATCTGTAAACGTAATTAATTTTATCACTGAGTATCCTAGTGTTGAGAGTCGCTGTAAGAAAATTACCCTGCTACCAGAACATCACGTCCAACCACCACGCTTTGATAAACGGTTCAAGGTTTACGAATCGCATTGATATCCGAAGCCGCTTACCTGGAGCTGCGGCCTCCCCGTTGATGAACATAACCGGCCACAGCGAAATCCTCAGCTGCTCGTATCTGCACCTCCTCGACAAGGGGAACCTGAGCTTCATACAGAACGTGAAGGACGATAACACGACACCCGCCAACTAAAAAGACCCGGTGGAAAGCCTTAATGCGTTCGGGGACGATCGCACTTTATAGGGGGAGTAGTTAACAATAAAACATTCGCTCCCGCCTCGACCAAATTTCGCTGATGCAGCGCACTCGTCATGGCGTACCCAGCGGTCAGCGACATTTGGTCACACGGATATTTGGCATTTTCCCTGTTTCGGGACACTTGGTCACACTGATATTTGGCATTTCCCCTTTTCGGGACTCTTGGTCTCACGGGGTTTTGGCTGCTTCCCTTTCCGTTTTGGCGTTGGCTGCGAACAGATCGTTCCAGCTCTACAATCCACCATTGTGGTGTGCATCATCTATTATCATAAACTCCTCATTTTGGATACTCCTCAGCGTTAAATAATATTCACTGTAGCACTTGTATTTAATCGTACAATTGAATAATTAATTACACAACAGAGTAAAGAATATAAATGTATGAAACAAATGTATTTAATAAGTGTAGCCTATAAGAAATAAGGTATCGAACCTGAATTATAAATAAAAGGCTTAAAAAGAATAATTTACATATATGCACAATACTATTAATAAAATAATAGTATAAAAATGAGATCAATTCGCAGTGGTAACGTTTTTTGAGACGCGACTGTAACAGCGAGCAGCATGTAATAAACAGCTGATCGATAATGATGCGTTGGCAGGACCATTCACGCGCCGACTCAAAAAGGCAACTCTAACTTCAGTGCAACTGTGCGTAGTGACACCCACGCTAATTTGGCGCTTTTTTTCTGCAATTGCATACGCGCGCAATTCTTATTGAGAATAATTTGGCGGCATCGGTATTTTAAGTCTCGTTTTCTTAAAATTCAATTAAATAAACTAACAAAGAGAATTGTGAAAAGTGCGGTCACACCAAAATTGTGCATCTTCCAACACGTGGCGGCTGCCATAACCAAATAGTGACAGGACGGTTTCACCAAGCAATTAAATTGTGATCGCTTACAGTGAACCAGTGTCCTTCCCTGCACTTGAAGCTGCGCAGTTGACCTGTTCAATCTCGTCCAGAGTATTGCAGCCGTTAACGATTATTCTGTTGGTAATCTGTTGGTTGTGCAATAGAGGAGGAATAATTTGTGAAGCCTCTGACGCCGTATATATAGAGCGCACTTTGAGCTATAGCCTCTTCAAAGGCTGATCAGCTTCGAAGTACCTATCAAAGCGGAATGTAGGGCGAAAACTCCAACCTCTTCATCGCATGGAGTGCGCCCACTCGTGCAAGAACGCCGGCTGACCAAAACGTGTTCGTTACACAATTCATCAGTAATGAAAACATAATAATCAAAAAATGCATCTTTATTTTGTTAAGATTTTCAAGAATCAACCTAAAATATTTGTCTGAGATTATAAATGTTTACGGCCTGTCATATATTTCCTTAGATCTTGCATCCCAGATTATTCTATCGATAAAATCGAAAAAAAAACCAGCGTTGTTTAATAATATTGTTATTTATTGTAATTAAAGGCTTTAATCGATTAAAAACACTAGTATAGCATTAAATCCAACAGCTTAATGGCCCTGGTAACCGAGCAACTCCAGCAAGGGCATCTGCATTTGCTGCTGTCCTGCATCCATTCGCCCATCTATTCCATCTATCAAACTCTCGGAGAACTCTGAGCACGGCGAACAGCCACAATTCTAGTGCTGTGTAAGCAAAATGGATTAATTGGAACAATATAAAAATCAATAAATAATAAAATGAACTTACGTTCTGAATGTATGCAAAGCCATCTGCGCAAACCATTTTCACTGAGATCGTTTGATAGGATTTGATGGTGCAGCACGTGCAGAATTTCTCATGCATATCGGTGATGAGATAATACTTGGAACCAGAACTACACGCCCCTCACAATCCGTAAAGCCCTTGATTGGCTCGACATTAACACAAGCACCATGGCCCGGCTTTGAGAACTTCAGCAGCTCCTTTGTTAGCGACTCGGCGAGTAAAACGAGCAAACAGGTGGTTGAGATGAAACTTGAAATTTTTCGATTAGTTAAATGGAAACCCAAAAATCCGATCAAGGCAATTGTTTCACAGACAGGTAAGATTAACTTATTATTACAAATTTTGTTTACACTTACAGAGATTTTCGACAATGAGTGTTTTAATTTTGATAGTGCTTGCCATTATTGTCCTTTGCTGAGATTGTTCACTGTCGGCTTGTGGGGTTAAAGGTTCTCCAATGAGAAGATGTCGTGGTGTAAACGCGGTTACATCATTCGG
>JAWNLR010000447.1:0-11034 GCA_035042205.1 Drosophila infuscata
TTATGTTGTGCCAGCGCCAATCAAAATGGCTCATAAATCTCGTAATAATATTTTGAAAAATCTTTATACAAAAATAAAAGTGCATATTGAATTCAATAAGCGGCACGGAATAAATAGCTGTAGCATATGCAAAACACAAAAGCGCTTGAGAAAAAATTTCAAAAGGGATGTTAAATTATGGGTGTTGTGCTGGCAAAATGAATTACTGACGGCAACTCGAGTAAATTGCCAACATTCACGTATGTGCCACGAATTGCACAATGAATTGTAGCATTCACAAATTGGTTTGCGGCCAAATCTGCAGCGTCTGCCTTCCCCCTTTCAATGTGCTACCTTCTGTAGCAAGTCTGTGCATAGTGCAAGCGCTGCATTTTAACACAATCTGCTTATTAGAGACATGTGTATAAACTCTTAGGGGATCTGAGTGCACTCATTACATGAACTCACTAAATGTTTATGCAACACTCCGCGACAGTTGTTGCAGACTAACTGGACTAGATTTGTGCAGTATTAGACATGATTTAGAATATACATCAATACACATCAATATACATCAATATACATCATTGGTGTCCTTATACTTTATGATAGTCTTATGATACACTTAAGGACTTATAATATTCCTTATACTAATGTTTGTTGAATTTCCATTTAAAAAACCTATTTCGATTTATTTTCAGACAAAATGAAAATTTCTTTCATTATTTCAGTAACTTCCTCAACTTCTTAAATTACTTAAACTAAGCTAATTTAAAAGCATATTAAAGAAAACCAAACTCTTTGTCAAGACAAAAGAATAATGACTTTCCTTATTTCAGTAATTCGGCAACGTCTTCCAATATTCTTTGGTAATTCGTTAACTTCTTATAGCATAAATAAAAAACTTAATTTAATATGTTGATGATGCATAAATAATAAACTCGTAGATAAAGATGCTGAACCAAATATGATCTAGTCATTAACTTTAGCAGCATTATATTATTTTTCAGCTGTTATTTATACGAATTTAATGGATGTGCTATTCGCATTAATTGTTAGCTATCTTAGCCATAATTTTTTTACAGCTTCTCCCATAAACGGAGCGGAACAGTCAGGCAGCTGAGCAAAATACTAGAATGGAGCAAAGATAGAGAAACCCTTTTAGTAATTTTATACACACTCAAAATATTGAATAACTTACAGACTGAGGACTGAGTCCCATTTCTGAGTGTAGTGTCCATATGTATCTGTGTGTCCTTCTGTGTATGTGTGTCTTTGTGGGTAGCTATCAAAGAAGCGCGTCCTTGAAAATGCTAAACAGAATGCGATTGCGAATGCGAATGAGGAAAGCTTAAGAGGCAAAAAGACGAGTGCTCAAAATGCTGGCAAAAAGTTTCTGGCAAACAGAGACTGAGAAAGAGATAAAGTTGAAGTTGAAGATGAGGGGAGAGATGATATTGAGGAGACAGAGGTGAAGAATTAAGGGTACACAGACTGTCGAATTCCCCGGTGTATATAAACACAAACATGTTGGTTATTGTCTGCACGTTAAAGCATTCAGCATTCAGTATCTGAATCGGCTTCAGTTTTAGCATTTCTCCCTTTTGTTGGTGGGGTTTTTCTCTGGGCTCCATTCCACCAAATGCGCAACTTTTCAATCAACATCCGAGGCAGCAGCAGCAGCAGCAACAGCAGCCTGCAGAGTCGAACAACCAACAAACAATCAGTTATACCCAAAAGCTTAATCGATTTTCAGCAGGTAGCTTCATCCGCAGGGCTGATGGTTTAATATGGAAAAATGTTTTCCCAAACCGAAACAAGCAAAATCTTTTGTCGCACACACCCACACACACATACCCACACACACAAATACCGATACTGACGAAGAAACAGTGGTGTTTGGGCTTTTACAGGCGGGCATTAAAAAAGTAATTTGTTATTGTTTTTTTTTTTAAGCTGCCCGAGGATATCATTGTAACGAATTTTCAATATGCGCACAACGTCAGTGGCAAGTATTTAAGACTGATTTTTGTTCGAGCCTCGTTCTCCTCTTATTTATTTTTTTCTTATTTTTTCATGATCCGTTTTCATTTGAGCACATTTTCCTTTGAAAAAGGGTATTTTGGCTAAGAGACTACACTTGCCAAGCGTATCTGCTATTGAAATATTTAAAGACAACTTTTTAAAATTGATTAACCTTTGTGTTAGGTTAGGTTGGCTAACCGGAGAAATAACCTCCGTAGACCCACTTGAGCCATATTTGACTACCATACTTAATCCCCTTCATTTTTCTTACTCCTGAGGCACCATCCAACTCGTAGATTGGATAAAGTTAGTTGCATAGGCTAAATGCCGGAGAGTTCTAATAATTCTGCAAGGAATAAGACATAAAATAATTAATTTATAGGTATGGCTTCACATTCTTAATTTTGAATACCCATACTCTTAACTAACAAATATATAACATTGATCTAATTTAAGTTAAAATCATAAAACACAAATAAACATTGCTTAATCAATTTTTTGACCATCTTTATTTATTTACTTCATACAAAATTGAGTCCTTTTAAAATGTAGGGTTAGACAAACTTGTGCGCACCATTCATAAATATTGTTATTGTTTGTAAATAATATATTTTTAATATCAATCTGTGACTTTTCAATCACAATTTAAACCAAGAGCATTTAAGATTCGATTTATGTTTCTGTGTCAGTTTTCATCACTTATTTGGCCAGCAGATTTCATTTTCATTTGCCAGACAAATGAAGAAAAATTTAAAATAAATGTAAAAAATAAATGGCAAAAACAGGAATATGTTAAAAAAAATGTAATATGCTTTATATATATTTACTTTTTATTATATTTACAGTTCGTTTGCAGGTGTATTTGAATTTCCAGGAATTAAACAAAAGGCACATTAGCCTCATGTGTGTGTTTGTGTGTGTGTGAGGGTGTGTATGTGTATGCATATATGAACTGCTGTTGAGGCACTGTTTCTATATGTCGAATGACCCTAATGAACACCAAATATGCAATTAGCAAAGTTGAGTTATTTGGTTTAAATATTTGTGGACAGCAATGATACATGGCATTAAAAGCAACAAACAGCCAGAAATCCATTGCTAGCAATAATAATGACCAGCCAGTGTTGGTCATGTTTGTTTGTTGTTGTAATTGTTGCTGTTCTTGGTTTTGGTTCTTCTGCACATTGTGTGCTCATTGTTTTGGATTCGGTTTCCATTTTCCAATTTGTTTTGTGGATTATGCAATTTATTTAGTTTAACTTTGCATGCCCCAAATGTCTACGAGTGTGTGTTTACTTGTGCACCCGATGATAAATTCTATGGCCGCACGTAATATGGAAATTAAAACGCGCAGCCCGAGTTGCAAACCCTCCACCTCCCTGCCCCACTCCGCACCACCTTCACCAACAACTCCTCGCCAAACGCTGCAAAACATGGAAAAAACATAATGAATAGCAGCGAGCACATTGATTTAATTACTTTGGCCAAGCAACAAAGCGTTGCAAGAGTCCCCAAAGTCACAGGTCAAGCCTTTTTGAAGTTACTTAATCAATGCGCAGTCGAAGCGCATGTTGCAACTAATGCTCGTCTGAGAAGCAGTCTTTAAGGGATATTCGTTTTAGAAAATGAAAGAAAGTTGTCAAGCATTTAATTACTAATTACGCTTTCAGCTAAGCTCTATTTGCACCTGAACACCCTGTATAGGTGCCAGCTGCACATACAGCTAACAACAGGGGCTACAATAAAAAAAAAATGATTGCATGAGCCAAACGCTAATGGTCAAAGCATTCCCAAGCCCATACAATTCACTCTCCTCGGCAGCAGAAGGCATCGCTAATTAGAGCAGTCATAAAAGGAAAAGGAACAAAAGCCACATGCTTATCAGCATTGGACCAAAACATGCATAGAGAAATTAGGCTTGGGAATTGTGGGTAAGGGAGGAGGCAAATGAAGGACACGCATAAAACTAAAGACATAAAGTCAACCTCATGCCCCACAAAAAGTGGCACGCATAAAACTAAACGGCATAAGCGACCATGTTTACAAGACAGTAAACACAGCAGATGACGACTGGGCTTTGGTTGCACTGAAATGTGGCAGCATCATTATGATGCTCGGTGGCAGCTACTCGTTGTTGGGCCAGCGGCTGCAACCGTTTGCCGCTCTCCACTCTTCAAGTTGAAAATGAGCGTGTAATTAGAAATGTAAAGAGCAGCACAGAGTCAGCTAAGGCGGAGGCAGCTGACGCAAGCCAGACTGGCAGTCAGTCAGTCAGCTTGCAGTGCAAAAGTCAGGACTCTGTCGCCGTGGAAATGTGCACACGCAAAAGAAAATTGCAAATGAAAATGAAATAAAATGGCGCAAATGTAAACACAGACACACATAGGCAGCAACACAGACTCATTGCCTTTGGGGCGTATTTTATTCTTTTCCGCCTCAAAGTCTCAACAATGAGCAACATAAAAAGTTATGTATAAATATCTTTGCCACTGCTGCTTGCTACATTTTCGCTTGCATTTCCGTTACAGGGCAAACTGAATTTGCATGTGACATTTGCGGCTGAGTTTTGTAGCAGCCACGGAAACGAGTTGGATAGAAGGCGTAAAAACAGGTGCAGCAACAGTAAGTGGAAGGGGCAAATGTTGCCGTTAGCTACATGAGCTAAAGAGCAGCAGCAGCAGCACAAAAGTTTTTCCTTTTTCCGTTTTCCTCCTGGAAAGTGGTAAATGAGCTGAGTGTATTCGATGCGAACGCTAATGGAAGCATTTTGACTCAAGAGAACAACATTGTTTGAAAGTGAGTAATTTAGCTTTACAACTATTTAATGAATGAATAAAAACTGCTCATAATTAGGAGTTGAACAAAGTTAGCGAATAAATTATACAGCATCTTTTAATACTAAATTATCTAACAAAGTGAAAGTAAATCCCACACCTTAAGTTGGTAAAAGTGAATTGCTAATGTAATATTTATAAAAGAACTTAAATTCCAAACTCAAATTTTAAAAATCATTTACTGTCTTTTTTTTTAAACAAACCTAATTGTGTAAATATAAAATTGTTTTTCAATTAGATTTGCGATTTAAGTGCGGGTGTACCGCAGGGTAGTGTCCTTGGACCTGCCTTGTACACATTGTACACCGCTGACTTGCCGATTCCAGTAGCCAGAAACACGCTGCTTGCCACATACGCAGATGACACAGTGTTCCTTGCTAACTCCACCTCTGCTTCGAGAGCAGCTGCGGTTACGCAAGGATTTCTGGATGGCTTTAGTACTTGGGCCAACCGATGGAACATCTGCGTCAATGGGAGCAAATCACAGCACTGCACGTTTGCGCTCAGGAATGGTAACTGTCCAAATATACGACTCAACAACATGGTCATACCTCAGGAGAACCATGTTCGCTACCTGGGTATGTATCTGGACAGGAAACTTACCTGGCGCAAACACATCCAGATCACTGCAGCAGCGTGTAGATCCAAAAGATCAAAACTCAACTGGTTGCTAAGGCCATCAAGCAAACTCAGTTTGAGCAACAAGCTGCTGGTGTACAGGAGCATTATCGAGCCCACATGGACATATGGGATTCCATTTTGGGGCACAGCTGCAAAATCTTGGATATACCAAATTCAAGTCTTGCAGAACAAGGTGCTCAGGGACATCTCTGGTGCCCCTCCATATGTTAGCAACAGGACGCTGCACAACGACTTCGGACTACCGACAGTCAAAACGCAGATAAACCGACATACGAGTCGGTATAACGACCGGTTGCGTAACCACGTTAACCCGTTGGCCATCACACTTGGGAACAACACCACTCGCAGGAGGCTGAAGCGCCATCACACCAGCGACCTCTGGACTGTTGGCCGTTAAATAAATTTTATATTCAATGTTATGTAATATTAGTTAAAACCATTTATATGTGTATGTTATAATTTTTAAATTCACTGCTAACTTATACTGTTTCAAATCAATGTTTTATAGCCTTTAAGTAGGTTGATTAATGTTTAAATATAATTGCCATATAAAAAAAAAAAAAAAAAAAAAAGTTATTGCATTATATTTATTAGTTTTTTTTATTGCAAGTGTAATTTATTGGCTATAAAGCTATAAATGGCTTAAGATCTTTACAGTATTTTTATTTTAAATAAAGCTACTTTTTTGCTGTTTGTTTACATTGAGTATTGATTTATCAATATATATTTTAATATATTTTTTACGGTTAATTTTTAATTTTGTTATTATCTAATGCGATTTGTTGATCGATTTATATGTTAATATTACACATGGCATTAGGCACTACATTAATTCCTGATTTTTATGATGTTGGATGAATTTCTTAAAAACTTACACGACGTTACATGAATAATTATGTTTTCGAGTGAGCATTTTTGTTTTTAGATATAGTTTTTAAAGCGCTGTAAGCAGAAAGTTTAATTTATTTTTTCCTCTGCTTAAATTACAAATCTATGGCAGAAAAATAAAATAAAATAACATGTACAAAATGTATGCGAATGATGATAATAAACATGCATAAGAACAATAAATTTTCATAGTACTAAAAGCAACAACAAATGTGCAATTATCAACAGCCGCCCCATAAATTTTCATTAAAAACAGAGCCCAACACGTTTGCGGCATGTGCAACGCGTGATAATTATGAGCTTAAAGCATGCAGTGGCAGAGGCACCGAACATTTTTAAATTTTGGCACCTCTCATATTGAAAGGGAAACGCGACGAAAAGCAGTCAAAAGCAGGACGACAATGGCAAAGGACCAAATGGAAGCTAGGAGCAGAGAAGAGAGTAGATGAAGAAGAGCAGCCGCCTGTCAATGCTGGCCCGGCTGACAAAAGCAAAAACAAAACACAAGCCCAGAAAGCCAAAGAGCGCAGACTGTTTCAGCTATATACATATAAATATATATACAAATAAAACATATACATATGTATATATATATATAATATATAAATACATATATGTATACATAGCCGAGTGTCTGGCAAATGTGCAGAGGCGACAAACAAAAAGTCAGCTGTGTGAATTGTGGGCGAAAATTCGCAACGAAAAACAAATGGAAGCCCAACTTTTAGATGATGATAATGGATGATGATGATCATGATGATGATGATGATGATGAAGATGAGCATTGACTGAGGCAAATGCGCAACATAAATGCGCTTACCCTTAAAAAGGAAAAAAGAAAACCTGTCAACGCAATAAGACGAGAATGGTTTACAAAATAAATCAGCTTTAAGCAAACTTGCTATGTTTTTGTTATACTCAAAAAGATTTGAGTTGAGTTTTATATGAATGCGATTATGTATCGCTTAGGATCTGGCTTTAACTTAAAAGCGAAAAGTGCTTCTTGTCTAGCTAACAGTTCTAGAAAAGTCTTCTAAGAAGAGGAATACTTGGTAATCGATATTTATACAGCACAATCTGTCAAATGAGTAAGAATGTAAAAGAATAAAATATTATCGACCTCATTTTAGTAATTGATTGCACAAATTAGTCAATTAATTAAATGCGTTTATTTACTGTCTATCTGTAATTCATTAGAGCACAGTTTATACTAATGCAGTAAACATAATATAAACCACTTAATTTGATGTCTGATAAAGTACTCAGACTCTAAAAGCACACGCACTCTCACACACACACACACACACATACAGAGGCAGACACCGCATCACTCATAAACCATATGGGTCAGAGGTAAAGATTTCGACGCTACAAATTTGATGTGCTTTCACTTTCGCACAGTCTCTCGTTCTCGCTCTTACTGCATTGTTTACTTTCTGCTTTCTCTATTATTATTATTTCTATAATATTTAGCACATTTTCATCAACAGAATTTAACTTATCAGAAATTAGTTATTCCACAAAAAGGAATAAATTGAATTAGTTGACTTTGTTCAATTTAAAGTGTAAACGAATTTAAAATTCAACTATAATTTTAAATACATACTTAAGTTATAATAAAACTGAAAGTAGTGTAATTTCGAACAGTGTATCTTCAGGCAGAACATGTTCAAGGAACAGCAATGTTTCTTGTGTTTATTTGTGCTGTTGCAGTGTCAACATGTCGTCTTTTATGTTGTTTTACCTTTTACTCTTTATTGAGTCGCACAAGGCGGCAAGCAAACGCCTGGAGATACATGCCACAACCACACACACACACACACACATACAATTACTTACATACATACATACATATGTGCACATATATAAACACTTGCAATAAAGAAACGTAGGTCAGCTTAATGTCGTCCTCATTGCTAACTATATATATATATATATATATATATATATATATATATTTATATATTTATATGTGAGATATACTCAAGTCTTGTACAGAGGCGAAATTGATGCTCTCTAAGGCATTTCCACCTCACTATTACTTTCCCAGCATCCCTTTGGCCTTGTGTCTGTGTTTAAGGGGGCGCCCCCTCCCCCTTATGTGTAAATAAAATAAATGTAGGTGAAAACATACATAAATAATGGCCACATGCGCTGCCTTTTTATGAAGTGTGTGCGATGTCTGTGCAAATTATAAAACAGACCCATTCAATGACTTTTTCTTTATTTTCAGTTGCGTTTTATTCACTCTGAAATTTCAGCTAAAGCTGTTTAGGCGTGTGTGTGTATAGCAAAACGCAGTGAGGCATGCAACGCCACATGATGTCATATGGGGTAGAGGGGTCTAGCCTCGAAAGGTGTGTATAGAATTATGGGCAGACTAGTCAGGCTAGTCAGGGCAAGGACAAGCATGACAAATACTTTTCTGTTGTTCCTTGATTAAATTCTTAAAAAGAAAAAAATTATTTTCCGATTATTTTTTACGCTGAAATCAATAAATTTTTTTTTTTTATTGTTCCGATAACAATGCCAATGTTGTTAGGAAATTGTTGCCAATCATAAAATGGCAACAAAATGGTTATATTTTGTAATTTCCTTTTAAAATGGGTGCGGCGACAACAATGCAAAAAAAGATAATAAGCAAATTACAGAGATGCTGCTAAGCTCCCTTCCCCTGTGCCCCTTGGCCAAGCTGGCTTTTGTTGGCACTGATGTGGCACGGAGAAGAAGAAGAAGAATGCATTTGCATATATGCCGGCGCATAAATATATAGAGCACAATTTATGTGTGCATCCATTTAAGGTCCTCTTTGCTGCTATTGTTGTTGTTGTTGTTGTGTGTTGGTTGAGGGACGACTGCACTTGTCACACGTTGTCTTGTTGCAGGCATGTATGTGTGTGTGTGTCAGATTATTTACATATGTATGTACATTTGTACGTGTGTGCGGGTTGCCCTCGTTGCGAATGCAAAAAAGCGCAAGCGAGATAAATAAGTAAAAAACAAAAAAAAGGGGGCACAAAAAAAAAAGGGCCACATGCAAAGCAGAGCAAAACAAAAAGGCGGCCTGGCAAATGCCACTGCCAGTTTAGGGCAGACAGCTACCTAGTCCAACGAGAGAGAGAGGCAGACAGAGAGAGAGAAAGAGTCAGAGAGAGTCATAGTCGAGGCACTGTGCTTGCCTGCTGCTGTTGCACAAATAAGTTGTAACAGCGATTGAGCGAAAGAGTGTGACCCGCTCCCACTCACACTCCTCACTCTGCTCCTCATAAATTTAAAATCCAAACTAGTTAGGCTATAAGCAATCCTAACTGTAAATCTTGGCTGGGGCTTTTGTGGAGAAACTTTGCGTCAAAGATGAAGAAAAATGCTTAGCTTAGCTGAAAAATACTTTTTATCCATAAATTAAGAGGCCTTTATAAAAATACTCAGTAAGTGTAAGTATTTTTTTTTATTATTTGTTGTTAAATTATTTTTTTTAGCCAAACTTATTTCTGGCCGTGTCTTGTGTAGCCATTTTCACAATTCTCTGCCTCTTTTCAACTAACAATTAGGTTTGCTTATTCCACAAATTTTTCAAAGTTTTAATAACTTTGCGCGTAGTTTGAGCTCAAAGGTAGTTCATTTATCCATTTCGTGAAGAATTTTGCATATTTGATGCATAATTAAATAAAAATGTTATGCTATGGTAATATTTCGTCAGTTATTGTTTCAGTTTCAGTTTTTGCCAGCTTGCAACTTGCCCCGTTGCTTGCCTTCCTTTTTGCATTGTTAAGCTTGCCAATTAATTGGAAAGTTTTTAATTTGCATTTTTGTGTACAACAACAAAATAGAACAGCAACTCAAATATCGAAAAACTGCCAAACTATGAGTGCAATTTGGCAAAAGTTTTCCCTCAGCGCACATTTCTCAATAGAACTCGCTGAGGTATAAAAAAAATTAACACTGGCCGAGAAATACTTAAAGCACTCACTCCAAATTGTGGCAGAAAAGTTAAAGAAAATCAATAAAACGAGCACAATGAAGTGGTCCAAAAAATGAGTTATTCTCCAGCCAAACTTTACTCGCCTAATTTTTTTAGTTAGTTTGGTTTATTTTTATAATTGAAAAATATTGAATGAAACGAAGCGAGGGCGAGTTGGGCACAAGTCGAGAAAGTTTAGAAAGTTGGCGACACTTTAATATTTTTCTTTTTTGGTGGGTTGCATTCGTTTTATTATTATACTGGTAAATATACATATATATATATATGTGTATATATAATGTATACAACGACCACAAGGGTTAATGAACCCAATGTGCGGGCAGAGGAAAACAGCCACCAGCAGCAGTGGGGCAAATGGAGTGCGCCGGCTGCTGCGGCTCTCAGCAGTGGGTGTCAACAATTGCACAGCTGGGCTCAAACAGACACACACACAAAACACACACACACATTGTAGAAGTAGAAGAAATAATAATCGTAGCAGCTAAGAGAAAGACACACACATACAGGCACACACACACACACACACACACAGAGGGAAACACGAGTTCCATTAAACTAGCGCTGGACAACTTTAAAAAAGCATTTCGCTGCTGCAGCTGTGAAAAATGTCAACACGAGAGGAAACGAAGCTTAAAATGTAATCAAGTTTTGCTCCTTTTTCTTTTCGATTTACTATATATATAT
>JAWNLR010000448.1:0-14968 GCA_035042205.1 Drosophila infuscata
ATGACCCTAATAAACGGGAATTTCCACACCCGTTAGGTCGGGTTATGTAAGAAGTACCTAAGTTTTTGTTATCAAACCCTCGGGAAACAGTTACATTATGGACACCTGGGTGCCATAAAACCCGAATTTTTTTTACCTAAAGTTGAATTTTTTCGGTATAAATAGACCAATCCTCCGTAGCCAGTTTATTTTTTTCCTGCATTTCGGGTGCAATAAGCCAACAAGGACCATGGGTAAATGGACTACCATTGAGCAAAGTAAACTCATCCTGGAACACTTAAAAATCGGATATTCAAATCGCTAAATAGCTAAAATGGTCAATCTAAACACCTCAACTATATTCCACGTCATTTGGAGTTTCGTGGACGAAAATTGGACAGAGGACAAGGGCGGAATGGCACCAAACCCGATTTTCACCGAGCAGGACGAGCCGAGGATTATCAAGTTTTCAAGGGGAAATCTAAAGCTATCGGCTCAAAAACTGACTCAATAGGTGCAGGATGAAATAAGGAAAAAGTTCAGTATGGAAACTGTGCACCAAGTTCTGCGCAACCATGACTTTAAGGCCCGAGTACCACGGAAAAATAAATTTACATGAGCAAAAAACAGAGGGTCTAGGATGACGTTCGTCAAAATCCACTTGGACAAGGATTTGGAGTTCTGGAACACAGTCATATTTGAATATGAGTACAAATTCAACATTTTTTGCCAGAACGGATGGAATTATGTGTGGCGACAGTCCAATACTGAGTTGGATCCCAAACACTTAAAGGCAACAGTCAAGCACGGCGGAAGAAATGTTTTGGTATGGGCATCTATCTCGGCAGCCGGTGTCGGAAATTTGGTGATTATTGAAACAACAATGGACAAGTATGTGTACTTTGATATACTAAAGAAAAATTTACTCTAAAGTGCCGAAAAGCTAGGAATCCGACGACCTTTCCGGTTCTAACAGGACAACGACCCCAAGCATAAGTGCGGAATAGTACAGTCCTGGCTTATCTGGAACTGCACCCACGTGGTAATTCCACCGGCCCAGTCTTCAGATTTAAATGTTGTTGAAAATTTGTGGTCTCTGCTGGAAAATAACATCCGGAATCACAACATATCCAGCAAACAAGGTCTCAAAAGTGCTCTGCTGGAGGAGTGGAGCAAGATCAGCCCAGAAACTACCCGGAAGTTGGTATCTTCCATGAAAAATAGGTTAAGCGAAATTGTTAAGGCTAAAGGATATCATACTAAGTATTAACATCCTTATTTAAGCTTTTAAACGCCAAATATTTAACTTTTCTTAAGACTGCTTACCGATACATTGATTTTTTTTTGGATATGTTTATAGTTTTTGACTAATTTTAATTAATTAATTAATATTTTAATAAAAACTAAAGTTCCTTTTCAAATGTGATATAACATTAAACAAATTGGCATTTAAACATTTTGAATTTGTTTCATTGTTTAAACTTTATAGCACTTTAAATTTTTTAGCTGGTCGCTGCTTACCGCCCGCTTTGAACCACTGTACATATAAAAGAATCACCCAAGTTAAGGTCAAAAATATACATATTGATCTCATTTCTATCAGCAGCCGCAAGCATTTTCTGTATATATAAACATATAAATAGGCGAGACGGCATGATAGTCGACGCTATCGTCTCTATATTTTTGTGTGTATTCTGCAGAGCCCCGATAACTAGTATTTCATGTACGTACAGTGACTCTCATAGGCTTTTGAACGTTGTTTAGCAAAAAATTTAAAGTGCTATAATGTTTAAATAAGGAAACAAATTCAAAATGTTTAAATGTCAATTTGCTTAATGTTATATCACATTTGAAATATAAACTTTAGTTTTTATTAAAATATTAATTAATTAATTAAAATTAGTCAAAAAACATGTGCAAGCCGATTTGAAGCAGTCTTAAAAAAGGTTAAATATTTGGCATATAAAAGCTTAAATAAGGATGTTAATACTTAGTATGATATCCCTTAGCCTTAACAACTTTTCTTAACCTATTATTCATGGAAGAAACCAGCTTCCGGGTAGTTTCTGGGCTGATCTTGCTCCACTCCTCCAGCAGAGCATTTGTGAGAACTTGTTTGCTGGATATGTTGTGATTCCGGATGTTATTTTTCAGCAAAGCCCACAAATTTTCAATAACATTTAAATCTGGAGACTGGGTCGGTGGAACTATCACGTGGGGGCAGTTCGATCTAAGCCAGGACTGTACTATTCCGGCCTTATGCTTGGGGTCGTTGTCCTAGTAGAACCGGAAAGTACGTGGGATTCCCGGTTTCTCGGAGTCTTAAAAAAGTTAAATATTTGGCGTATAAGAGCTTAAATAAGGATGTTAATACTTAGTATGATATCCTTTAGCCTTAACAACTTCGCTTAACCTATTTTTCATGGAAGATACAAGCTTCTGGGTAGTCTCTGGGCTGATCTGCTGGATATGTTGTGATTCCGGATGTTATTTTCCAGCAGACCCCACAAATTTTCAATAACATTTAAGTCTGGTGACTGTGCCGGTGGAATTATCACGTGGGGCAGTTCCAGATAAGCCAGGACTATTCCGGCCTTATGCTTGGGGTCGTTGTCCTGGATTCCTAATTTCTCGGCACTTTGAAGTAAATGTTCCTTTAGTATATTGAGGTAAACATACTTGTCCATTGTTGTTTCAATGAACACCAAATTCCCGACGCCGGCTGCCGATATACATGCCCATAACATGACACTTCCTCCGCCGTTCTTGACTGTTGCCTTTTTGTGTTTGGAATCCAGCTCAGTATTGGGTTGTCACCACACACACATCCGTCCGTCCGAGCCAAAAAGGTTGAATTTGGACTCATCTGCAATTATGACCGTGTTCCAGAACTCCAAATCCTTGCCCAAGTGGGTTTTGGCGAACGTCATCCTTGTCCCTTTATTTTTTGCGCTTTTAAAGGGCTTCTCCCGTGGTACTCAGGCATGGAAGTCATGGTTGCGGAGAACATTGCGCACAATGTTAACACAGCATTTTTTCCTCATTTCATCCTGCACCTGTTGAGTCAGTTTTGGAGCCGATAGCTTTGGATTTTCCCTTATTTTCCTGATGATGCTCCGCACCTCATGTTCGGTGAAAATCTTGTTATATGCCTTTCTGATCTTGTCCTCTATCCGATTTTCGTAGACGAAGCGCCGAATAATGTTGTACACTGTTGAGTTGCTTAGATTGACCATTTCAGCTATTTTGCGATGTGAATATCCAATTTTTAAGTGATCTAGGATCAGTTTCAATGGTAGTCCGTTTGTTTGTAGGCTTGTTCCACTCGAGATGCAGAATATAACTAAATTGACTATAAGGGATTGGTCTATTCTTACCGAAAATATTCAACTTTAGGCGGAAAACCCAGATTTTTGCAACCTAACTGTACATAATGTAACTGCTTCAAATACGCCTGCACCATAAACTTAGGTAGTTTTTTTGCATAACCTGACCTAACGGGTCTGGAAATTCCCGTTTATTAGGGTCATATATTCATTTCGGTGGTCAATACATGTACCTGCCATGGTTCTTTGGAATTTTTGAAAAATAATGAATAATGAGTTTATGACAGGCAATTGAAATTTTTGCTTGACGCTGCTTCTAATTCGCTTGTAGCCACTGTATGTTGGAGCGAAGTTTCCCCGCGTCAAGGAATTCCTGCATAAGAAAATAAGTCCCACCAACGTTATGTACTCAATCAGGAAATACACAAAAAGCCTCCTTGATTTGTCATCATAAATGTGAGGATATACTTAGAAAGAGCCACACACATCAATGTGCACTAGTTCCAGAAGTTCTTCCGCTCGGCTTTCTGTTGATCCTGGGAATGGCTGTACGTGAACCTTGTTCAGCATGCATGTCTTGCACGACACCCTTTGCAACACGTCAACATTTTTCATTCCTCGTACCAGCGCCTTGTTTGCCATTTCACGCAAACTACGACCATATCTGTTATGCCACAACTCGGCATCTGACTTAACAGCAGCATAACAACTGTTACGATGACCTTCAAACGTATACAGATTTCCTACTCGTTTGGCCTCGAGTATACATTTGCCGTTTCTGAAGACTCGTGCACTCTTTGCATCAAAATGTACATTGCACTTCATTGCGACGGACTGTCCCACAGACATGAAATTGCTTGTCAACTTCGGTACGTCCAATACGTTGCCTAACACCAGTGTACACAAATACGTTTTCAATTTGACTTCGGCTCTGCCTTCTGCTTGCAAGGTGCCGACGTCCGCCAAACCCACCGTTTCGGTATGCGCCTCAAACTTTGCAAACATTTGTTCCTCACAACATATATGACTTCCGGTCTTCGTTTCATCATTCTTGACAATTAATCTGCGACAATTCGCTTTAATATGCCCCATATTTCAACACATTAGTACCAGGCGATCTTTTTCTGTTTTTTTCTTTGTGGTGACCTTCGCACTAGCGCTATGCCCTTCTCTAACTGTAAAGACCTTGGCGACATCGCTGTGCTTCTCAACGCCGTCTTTCCTCTCGCCTTCTTCCTTCAACTTTATACACAGAATTCAAACGCGGGCAGACAGTCGGTCGTCTCGATGGCGACAACGAATTTCTCATAAACATTTGGAAGACGGGAAAGCAAAATAATGACCTTGAGCTCGTCAACTATTGCTATTCCAACTCCGGCAAGCTGATCCACGATTTCGTTAAATGGCTAGCCATGCTTTGCCCCTCCGCCATGCGAGAATTGAGCAACTTTTTGTACAGCGAGACTTTACGCATCGGCCCGCTAGGCTGATGGATTTCGCGCAACTTAATCCATGGCTCCGGCGACGTTGTGCAATTCTTGATGTATCCCAACTGCGATGCCTTAACACTTAGCGTGATCGTTGCCAATGCCTTACGATTCAATGCCTTCCAGTTAACCTTATCGCCAACATCAGACTACAGTATCACCAGACGCAACTTCCCATAGATCCGCATGCTCCAACACGCCTCGCATATACTTCATACTTCTGTTGGAAACTGAAGTATTACAAGCTGTGGATTGGGTATTTCACTAGCACCGTATCCACGTTTATTGTTAAAATAGTTTATTGTTATCGGTTCTTACTATAACTTATGCGATTATACAACTTTATTGAGTTGTCCTTCGGCACCGAATGATCGCAGAACTTACCAACATTCTCTCTCTTCTCTATCTCAGTGTCTACTCGTCTGTCAATAACGGTGACCACTTCAAGTTCTCTTTTGTTCCCGTCTGTCTGTTTCTATTTCCTTTCCTACATTCGGCCCTCCTGACCTAGGATTCGCCCCGAACTCCTTCATATACTCTGTTGTTGTTCTACTCGGTCCTTCTCCATTTTCCACTCTCTCAACTTCAAAACTTCAAGCCTACCACGGGATAACGGTCCAGATTGAAGGCACTTAACAACTTTTCTATTCTTTCTTTTCCGTTGAGAGGCTCTTTTAGCAACATTAATTAAACACTGATTTAAATAGAAGTCCCCATATCCTCTGTTTTCAACTCTTCTATCACTTGCCCTTCTTTCAATTTTAGCAACACACTTTCTGACAATATGGATTCACAATTTTGCACGTACATAGCCCATCTGGGTACTCGCGTTTGGTACTATTTCTTCTTCACGGTACTTAGCGCAATGATATTTTCAACCGGCCTTATGCTGGACAGCTGGTAATGCATCTATTAACACAATTTGATTTTCTAAGGGACATTCAACATTTTTCCATCCTTTTGACCACCGTGTGTATTTCTGTCGATCGCAGGAAGTTCAACAATTTTGCCAACAAACTCTGTTCCGTTCTTGGACAATGTCAAGCTAACATTCTCCACAATTGTTTTACCCAAAATCTTCATCGTCAACAATATGAAACTCGACTTCCATACCAGTGCCATCAATGTGTATAGAGGTTAAAAAACTGCCATATGTCATAATTTGAGCCTTTCCAATTCCTGTCAAGTATTTTAAACGACCTGTCAATACACTGTTTCCAAATTTGAAGAAAACCTTTCTACCAGTGCTTCAAAACTAAGTTTCGAGTGAATAACCATTTTCAATTTAAATCTGGATGATGTAAACATGCTGGATAGCGTTGTTACACATTCAGCCTTCACAAGATTGGTTGATCTTTTGTAGCATATAACCTTGTATTGGACGAGCTGATGTTCATGTAGCTTACAAGAAGTGTTGCACGTGCTGGTTCCGGCTGTATGATCGGTAGATGGTCGGGGTTCCTTATAAGTTCTTGTACTACTTGCTCGCTGTGCTTAATACTAATTAAAACAAGTAAGAACGCTGTAGTCGAGTGAGCTCGACTACCATATACCCTGAACCAATCTTTAAATGCATTATAGGTTTATTGTTTTTGGGGGCTGGAGTGGGCGTGGCCCGATCTTAGTAATATACCTTCTAAGTTTGGTAACTGTAGCTCTTGAATTGCGGGAAATACAGGCATTTATCGTTTTTTGTGGGCGGGAGTGGGCGTGGCCCAAAATATTTTGGAGTTCGATCTTAGTAATATACCTTCTAAGTTTGGTAACTGTAGCTCTTAAATTGAGGGAGATACAGGCATTTTTCGTTTTTTGTGGGCGGGAGTGGGCGTGGTCCAAAATTTTTTTTCCACATTTATGAAGGGTGTTTCTAGCAATATACCTTTAAAATTTGGTGACTTCAGTTTTCAAATTGCGCGAGATATATGGGTTTATCGATTTACACCAACAGGTGTATCGGTTTAGGTAGGTGGAGTGGGCGTGGCCATCCAATTTTTTTCTCGATCTTTGGGGGAGTTACCAGTAACATACCTGCAAAATTTTGCGACTCTAGCTTGCAAATTACGGCAGATATGCGTATTTTAAATTTCTAGGGACGAAGTTCCTGGAGGCGGCGGATGTGGGCGTGGTCCAAAAATTGGTATGCCAATCTTTGAAGGAGGTTACCAGCAAATTGCCATCCAAGTTTGGTTACTCTATCTCTAAAATGTTCGGAGATATACGGAGTTATCGATTTACAATCGGAATTGTCGATTATAGGCGCAGGTGTGGGCGTGGCACCACAAATTTGTTATCGGTTCTTAAAGGCGACTACCAGTAATATACCTACCAAATTTAAAGTTCCCTACTCAAAATCTGCGGAAGATATAGCCATTTGAAAATTTTAGGGGCGGGGGAGATGGGGGCGTCGGAGGTGGGCGTGGCACATGCCAATCTCTCAAGGACCTCGCCAACAACCTACCAATCAAAATTGGTGACTGTATCCATTAAATTGTGAGAGATATGTGGAATTTACTGCTATCAGAAATCTAAATGTATCGATAATTCAGAAACTGAGGCAGTTATCGATAAAATATTCGAACTTGATCTGAGCCTGGTATACGAGATCTTATATTCCAAATTTGAAGTCTCTAGCTCTTATAGTCTCTGAGATCCGCGTGTTCATACAGACGGACAGACAGACAGACGGACAGACGGACAGACAGACGGACAGGGCTAGATCGACTCGGCTATTGATCCTGATCAAGAATATATATACTTTATGGGGTCGGAGATGCTTCCTTCTGCCTGTTACATACATTTGCACAAAACCATTATACCCTTTTTACCCATTTTTAATGGGTTCAGGGTATAAAAATATCACGTGCTGCTATCGTTCGTTATAAGGGGGAAGAGAGGAAAAAGGAATTGCACCAGTCTCATAAATAGAAGATGGAGGCGACACTCCTTGGTTGTCGTCGTTTGAGCTAGGCTGATGCAGTTGCCACAGCAGATGCCCACCCTACCAAGGTAGGCATAAACATTTTTGATGATCCCTAAAATAACGACTACTTAATTCATCGTCTATTCAGCGCGCGTTGCATGACTCCCAAGGAAAAAAAATTTAGTTATTCATTTTAACAATACTCTATTGACAAAAAATATATTTAGTTGCATTTCAAATTAGGGTTAATTAATTTCAGTTTCATAATATGTATTTTTTTTCATAGGGTTTATATAATATTCGCTAATTATAAATTTAATGGTACTACCAAAAATTAGTATGGTCGCTTTCTATAGCTAAGATAATTAATAATTTTGTTCTCTTTTTAATTATGGGAATTTTTAATTTGTATATATATACATTTTTCATTTTTTTTTTTGTTATTTATAGATTCATTTGCCATACTAAGCTATTTACTTATATATACTAGAATATAATTGTATTTACTTAAATTTACTTTACTTTAGTTTTTATTTCAATTCGAAGAACAAAAAAAAAAAATGAAATCACAAGAATATTTCCACCATAAGTAGTAATAAGGCATGTAAAATTTATTAATTCATTTACGTATTTAAATTATTAATTTAATTTTATTTTTCAATTATTGTTTATTTATGAATATAGAAATATAATATTTCAATATTAGAACTGTTTATATATTTATTTATTCTTTTTTTTTCATATTCATAATTCATAATTTATATTTTATTTTTATACGTATTTTCTTTTTCGTTGGTATGTTGGACTTATGCAACATTTATTTGGGAGTAAAATTGTTTAAGTATTTTTATTTGCATACCTCTACAGAGAATTCGATATTAAAGTTGTAGCATACTTCTAGCCTGAGCTTTAACTTTAATAAGCTGCACAAAAGCTCACTCATTTTAATGCGCCGAACATTAAGGGAACCAATTTCCGCTCAACATAGCGGTGACCTAAATTGAGTGAGTTTTAATTATTTTTCTTTATTTCTCTCGACAAAAATTGAGAATGCGGGGCATTTGCTGGCTTAATGAGTGGGTTTGAGGTGTATATATTAAAATATTATTTGAATTTTATTTGGCGAGATTATTATTTCCATGATTTCTCTTTTTATTTTAACTTTATTTTACTTTGGATTTTATTTTTACGCTTTATTTGATTTCTATGTTTTATGCATTTTTTTCATTTTTAATTAATTTTTCTTTTTTATGTCTTATGCAAAAAAAATTTTTGCACGCCAGATTATTGCTTGTGATTTCACTTTAACTTAATTTATATATTTATAATTGGCACACAATTTTTTTTTTTTCATTATTAACAACCAAAAAAAAATCTAAAGAACCATATTTAAATTAATTATTCACTATTGTTGAATTGAAGGGTTTGAGGTTTGAAGTTAAGCCTTCGTCTCCTCCAGTCCAATATACTGCTGCGGGGTCGGTGCCGTGGTGCCAAAATGAATGTGGTACAGGCAACTCCAAAAGCCAGATCAGTCGTCGGTGGCGCAGCTCTCCTGGTTTTTTGTTAATTTTCGGTGTTCCGCTGCGGGTCCAGGTTCGGGTCGACTAGGAACTCATATTTTATTTTTATTTTTATTTGATTTTCTGGCCGACTATAAAATCAATTTGAATTGTTTTATAAATTTATTTGTTTCTTGGGCTCAGTTTTTTTTTTGTTTTATTTTTTGTTTTATTTTTTGTTTTATTTTTTGATTTTCACGAAATAATTTTCACATGAGATTAATTTGTAATAAAAATGTTTGTTGAGCTATTGAGCTTTTTCAATAGCTATCGAATTTTTCCAAAGTCACATAAATAAATAGAAATGAACCGAAATTTGCTTTTCTATAAAATAAGTTTATTTGCCTTCGTGGCCAAAATTAAAAATAGTTACAATTGTTAGTTATAAGCTCCGAGTTGAGCTTAGCACTTTTAATTATACGAATTAACTATTTGGCAAGCGGTGTCGAGACGAAATAGAACTAATTAGCTGCCGAATTGCAGCTGCTGCTTGCGCTCAGCAAAAGAAAAAAGGCAAGCAAAGTGAAAACAAATGCAATAAAACGAAATGCAAATGAGCATATATAAAACAACAGTTATGATCGTTACGCTAATTTGCTCTTTATGCTGCGCAGAGCATAACTTATCAAAGAGAAAAATATTAAAAGAGAAGCTGCTTTACTTGTTGTTTGGTGCGCTTACTTGCGTAACCAAACATTCTCCCCCCGTTGAAAGACACGGGCTTTCAACAGCATCCTCTTTCGGCAGCACACAACTTGCGCACAGCTCTCTTTATTGTTCCAGTTGACGTTTTGAGAACAGCTACTCGGGAAAGGCCGTCAGCACCAGCAACAAGCTCGACCACACGAGCCAGTGGCCATTTAAGGGGTGGCAAGTTTTCATCCTTTACAAGGACAACATAGTTGATGTGAACAGCCGGGTAGGATTTTCTCCATTTGGACCGAGAGTTTATTATTGCCCCAATGTGGCAAACCAGTGTGCGCAGATCATCCAGGGGCAAAACCGAGGGTCCGACCGACCGATAGAAATGGTATTTTGCTGTCTTCTCCGCCGCCTCCCAAAGTCCACCAAAGTGTGGTGAGCGAGGTGGGATGAATTCGGTTTCACAGGTTTCCGGTTCGACGTTCGCACTTGAAGACGAAGGCGGCACTGTCGCCACCGGCGACACCGGCGGCGCCTGTGGCACTGGCAGCATCAGCGGTGGCGGCGGCGACGATGGTGTCGCAGTGAGGAGAGCATCAATAGCCGCCGCTGCGGCAGCAGCTGCTCGCGTCCGACATAGCGCAATGGGTAATGGATAAGCGACTAGCGATGATTGTGGTGGCGGTGTGGTCTGAACGAAATTCTCCCCATCCAGATGATATAGTTCCAAGTATTCGTTGTAAATATGATTCCAATCTATGTGCGGCTCCACAAGAGAGATGTGATTCAAATCCAGATACTCCTTGATAAATGCTGAATATTGCGACTTCAAACCAGGATGACGTTCTAATTTGCGTTCTAGGTTACAAAAACGACGATATGCCTGCTGATACGAATCTCCAATTAGATCCACAGCATGCTTGACTGGAAGGCGAACCGAATATTCGCCAGTGTCCAAACGAGCAAAAGTTTGTTTAAAAAAAAGTAAAAAATTTTGTTTAAATAAAAAAATTTAAAAATCGCAATCAAGTTCCTCCTTGGTAGATTGGTTGACTAAACGGGAACACGATTCTACCTCCCAAAACCGACGAACGATTTCAAGCTTGTGATCTGGGCTTGGATTTGGCATCAGAACCAAGCTAGTGACCATCAATGAGGCAGGGCTCGCTGAAGAAGTTCCTCCTGTCACTATCCAGTCCAGTTGAGTTTTTTGAAGAATGGGCAAACCAGGAGCGATTTTGATTTGACCGACACACAACAATTCAAACAAGTAAGAACGCTGTAGTCGAGTGAGCTCGACTACCATATACCCTGAACCAAGCTTTAAATGCATTATAGGTTTATCGTTTTTGGGGGCTGGAGTGGGCGTGGCCCGATCTTAGTAATATAGCTTCTAAGTTGGTAACTGTAGCTCTTGAATTGCGGGAGATACAGGCATTTATCGTTTTTTGTGGGCGGGAGTGGGCGTGGCCCAAAATATTTTGGAGTTCGATCTTAGTAATATACCTTCTAAGTTTGGTAACTGTAGCTCTTAAATTGCGGGAGATACAGGCATTTTTCGTTTTTTGTGGGCGGGAGTGGGCGTGGTCCAAAATTTTTTTTCCACATTTATGAAGGTTGTTACTAGTAATATACCTTTAAAATTTGGTGACTTAAGTTTTTAAATTGCGCGAGATATATGGGTTTATCGATTTACACCAACAGGTGTATCGGTTTAGGTAGGTGGAGTGGGCGTGGCCATCCAATTTTTTTATCGATCTTTGGGGGAGTTACCAGTAACATACCTGCAAATTTTTGCTACTCTAGCTTGCAAATTACGGCAGATATGCGCATTTTAAATTTCTAGGGATGAAGTTCCTGGGGGCGGCGGATGTGGGCGTGGTCCAAAAATTGGTATGCCAATCTTTGGAAGAGGTTACCAGCAAATTGCCTTCCAAGTTTGGTTACTCTATCTTTAAAATGTTCGGAGATATAGGGAGTTATCGATTTACAATCGGAATTGTCGATTATAGGCGCAGGTGTGGGCGTGGCACCACTACTCCCTACTCAAAAACTGCGGAAGATATAGCCACTTGAAAATTTTAGGGGCGGGGGTGATGGGGGCGTCGGAGGTGGGCGTGGCACATGCCGATCTTTCAAGGACCTCGCCAACAACCTACCAACCAAAATTGGTGACTGTATCCATTAAATTGTGAGAGATATGTGGAATTTACTGCTATCGAAAATCTAAATGTATCGATAATTCAGAAACTGAGGCAGTTATCGATAAAATAACGCAAACTTGATCTGCGCCTGGTATACGAGATCTTATATTCCAAATTTGAAGTCTCTAGCTCTTATAGTCTCTGAGATCCGTTGTTTCATACAGACGGACAGACGGACAGACAGACGGACAGGGCTAGATCGACTCGGCTATTGATCCTGATCAAGAATATATATACTTTATGGGGTCGGAGATGCTTCCTTCTGCCTGTTACATACATTTGCACAAAACCATTATACCCTTTTTACCCATTTTTAATGGGTTCAGGGTATAAAAACAGGCCAGCTCCAATTAGCAAATCAATTTTGTGCGCCTTGAAGAACTCTGGATCAGCCAAGCGAATATTGGAGGGTATATTCCAGAGCTCAGTGTTGACATCGTAGCTAGGCTGATTTCCAGTTATAGACGGAGCTACGAGAACTGAGATGTTGGCAGAGTACGCAGATGCTCGCGATTGAAAGCTTATATCGGTAATGTGCACCTGCGATCTAGAATCCAGTAGCGCTCGGCAAGGGACTAAAACTCCAGTACGACTTCTAACGTTGATTACAGCAGTTGCCAAGAGCACCACGTCTTGACTAAGATTTTGGGCTACAAGTGTTGCCGAAGGGTTTGCAGCAGACGGATGCGGAGCAAAGTTAACTTGAGAGCCGTCAATCTGATCCTCAAAATGCAGAAGCGTATGATGCTTGGCATTGCAGCGGTTGCAGGTAGTGGAGCTGCACTCCTTTAGCCGATGACCTTTACACAGGCAATTAATGCAAAGGTTGAGCTTCTTTACCTCTCGTAGACGCAGTTGCGGAGACAGGGAACAGTTATAAATTAAGTGGCCAAAGGTCTCACAAAACACACATTTATTTGTGTTGGAGTTAGTAGCGACAAAGGCCTTTCTGCTGGTGTTAACGATTATACTACTTTTTCCCACCTTAGAGCTAGGCGTATACGTTGCCATAGCGTGTTCCACATTTTCCAACCTTTGACATCGTCGATCCAGAAATTCCAAGAACTGCTCACAAGTCGGAATAGTATCCATCGGTGCTGTCTCCTCCCAACTGATCTGCGTTGCCTTGTCCACTTTCTGCAGCAAACTGTGCACGATAATGAATCCCGCAATCTGCTCAACGTTGCCCAGGCTTTGTAGAGCGCGCATGTTGGAATTAACCGTATCCGAAAGGGTTCGAAGTTTTACCGCTGACGACGACTCGATGCAATCTAATCCCAATATCTCCGTGATATGTGCTTGGAAGATGAGACGCTTGTTGTTAAATCGTTTTTTAAGGAGATCCAATGCAACTGGATAGTTAGCGCTGCTGATTTCCAACGAAGAAACACTATCCAAGGCTGATCCTTTCAGACACGATCGCAAGTGCTGAAACTTCTCCACATCCGAAAGTCCTGAATCCGCATCAATGATTGAAGAGAACATCGCTATGAACTCTGCAAACTTTGTGTATCCTCCACTAAACTCGGGCAGCTTGATCTCAGGCAACCGGATTCGGCTTTGAGACAATGTGTGATTGTCACCACAGGACTCTTGCCTCATAGTCGAGCACAACGGCGACGATAACTTTCGTTTGTCAATTTCGCGTCGCAAGCTAGTTTCCACTAATATTGAGAGGTCATCAAAACATTCCCGTAATTCACTCCCGATTTCATCATAATCCAGCTCCTCCAACGCGTCATGCATATTGTTAAATGCCTGCTGAGCACTTTCCAACGCCTTGAGCCGAACAGCCAACTCTTGTTCGCTGAGATGCACAATTTGCTCCGGAGCGATTGCTTTGGCCATCCGTTTTACCTGCTCATCAATAGCTTTGGCCTTGGCTTTGTAGAACGGGGCAGTAAGAGACTGAACGGCAGCAGAATTCTGCATTTTTAAATATTCCTTTGGGAATCACGGAATTTTTTCACTACCGCTTTAACACACAAGTTCAAACAACGCAATGTCAATTGGGCAAACACTTTGTTCATAAGCGCAAGCAAAACGAAATGGGACAAACAAAACAATGCAGAAACGGCTGCTGCAACTGTTTAGGCAAGCGCGATAAGCGAATCAACTGCGCAGGCGCCAATGTCAATTTGAGGGCAAACACTTGAACCGAAAGTGAGCACAAAACGAACCAAGAATATCAACAACAATGCAAGAGCGCGGGCGCTAGTTTTATTAACTCTTTACTTTAAATAATTTGTATTTATTTAAACAAACAGAGCTAATTAATCACTATGTTATGTTTGTATTGTTGTTTTGTTTGTGATGTTGTTTATTAAACTTAATAAAGAAGAAAAATCACGTTGGGGTCACCAATGTTGAGCTATTGAGCTTTTTCAATAGCTATCGAATTTTTCCAAAGTCACATAAATAAATAGAAATGCACCGAAATTAGCTTTTCTATAAAATAAGTTTATTTGCCTTCGTGGCCAAAATTAAAAATAGTTACAATTGTTAGTTATAAGCTCCGAGTTGAGCTTAGCACTTTTAATTATACGAATTAACTATTTGGCAAGCGGTGTCGAATACCGTGCCGCAACTTGAATTCTCGATAGACGAAATAGAACTAATTAGCTGCCGAATTGCAGCTGCTGCTTGCGCTCAGCAAAAGAAAAAAGGCAAGCAAAGTGAAAACAAATGCAATAAAACGAAATGCAAATGAGCATATATAAAACATCAGTTATGATCGTTACGTTAATTTGCTCTTTATGCTGCGCAGAGCATAACTTATCAAAGAGAAAAATATTAAAAGAGAAGCTGCTTTACTTGTTGTTTGACGCGCTTACTTGCGTAACCAAAC
>JAWNLR010000449.1:0-22869 GCA_035042205.1 Drosophila infuscata
GGCAGCATTTGTTGGAGTGCACTGTTGGCTCTCTCACGTTTAGCGCGGGTGCGCGAACGTGGGAGAGAATGACAACAAGAAAGTGCACTTTGGACCAGCAAATACCGAATACCCCAGTGTTGGCTCTCACAACAACAACGTAATGCATTTCGAGCGAGCATTTGTTGGAGTGCACGGTTGGCTCTCTCACGTTTAGCGCGGGTGCGCGAACGTGGGAGAGGATGACAACAACAAAGTGCACTTTGGACCAACGAATGCTGAACGCCAGTGTTCGCTCTCACGTTTAGCGCGGGTGCGCGAACGTTGGGAGCGTAATCGAAACGAAATGCATTTCGAGGGAGTATTTGTTGGAGTGCACGGTTGGCTCTCTCACGTTTAGCGCGGGTGCGCGAACGTGGGAGAGGATGACAACAACAAAGTGCACTTTGGACCAACAAATGCCGAATACACCGGTGTGGACTCTCACGTTTAGTGCGAGTGCACGAACGCTGGGAGCTTAACACCAACAACAAAATGTGTGTGGAAACCAATGCGGAGGGAGCCATCGTCGGCCCTCTCTCACGTTTAGTGCGAGTGCACGAACGCTGGGAGAGTAACGACAACAACAAAATGTGTGGTGATCCCAATGCCGAGCGAGCCATCGTCGGCTCTCTCTCACGTTTAGTGCGAGTGCACGAACGGTGGGAGCTTAACACAAACAACAAAATGTGTGTGAAAAACCAAGGCTGATGGAGTCATCGTCGGCCGCTCTCACGTTTAGTGCGAGTGCACGAACGCTGGAGAGCGTAACAACAACGCAGGCGCAGCCCCATTGGCGGAACACACACACACACACGGGTGCCGATGCACGCACAAAGAGCGCACCGTTGTTGGGCTCACTCACGTTTAGCGCGAGTGCGTGAACGCTGGGGAGCGCAACAACAACGAGATGCATTTCGAGGGAGCATTTGTTGGAGTGCATTGTTGGCTCTCTCACGTTTAGCGCGGGTGCGCGAACTTGGGAGAGAATGATAACAACAAAGTGCACTTTGGACCAACGAATGCCGAATACCCCAGTGTTGGCTCTCACGTTTAGCGCGAGTGCGCGAACGCTGGGAGCGTAACATAAACGAAATGCATTTCGAGCGAGCATTTGTTGGAGTGCACTGTTGGCTCTCTCACGTTTAGCGCGGGTGCGCGAACGTGGGAGAGAAGGACAACAACAAAGTGCACTTTGGACCAACAAATGCCGAATGCACCGGGGTTGACTCCCACGTTTAGCGCGAGTGCGCGAACGCCGGGAACGCAACAACAACAAAGTGCATCGTGAGCGAACATTGGCAAGAGTACACTGTTGACTATCTTCCACGTTTAGCGCGGGTGCGCGAACGAGGGAGAGAATGTCAACAACAAAGTGTGTGTTGAAACAAATGCCGAAGGAACCGTCGTTGGCTCTCTCACGTTTTGAGCGGGTGTGCGAACGATGGAGAGAGAGGGCACCAACAACGGATTACAACATGTACGAACATGTTGCAGAGCACGCCGTTGTTGACTCTCGTACGCTTTGCGCGGGTGTGCGAGCGATGGGAAGAGCAACAACAACGTTTGCAATTTTGTGCAAATGCATGCACACAGGGTGCATCGAGGTTCACTCTCTTACACTTGCGCGGGTGCGTGAGCAATATGGAGAGTGAGGACAAGGCTAGTCGCCGGCTGCCGCCCCCACACGGACGAGGGACGCGGAGGATGCGCGCAAGGCTACCAAGCCCAAAACCGTCACGTCGAGCGGGGCACCAGGGGTGGGAACTTGCCTCTTGTAATTGCAGATGATCGTTCCTGTGGGAAACTGGAAGCTTCCCACTGCCGAAGAAAGGGGGGAGTGTGAGGAGCCATAATATATGCGCCCCTCACTGCAACTGTTGATCAGGCGGAAATCCGGCCCCGATGCAGTTGCGGCGAATTCGCTCTCTTTCGTCCTCTCACTTTCTAACGCAGGTAGTCATCCATTTGAGCGTGTCTGACACACATATCCATGAGGATATGTACCGTTGGTGTGGGAGCAGTATTGCGGGTGCAATACTGCCATCTATGCTCACACCAGCGGCAGACAATGGTTGGCGCCAGCAAATGGCAGTGGAAAGTTACCAGAGATCACGCCACCGAAGAACATCACGCCACCTCGGTACAGTCCCGCCAAAAGGTCAGCCAGTGACCTATATAAGGAGCGCCACAGCACGGCGCGAGGCAGTTGCTTGACGACGAGTCAAAAGCTAAGCGTGTGATACGGTCAGTGAAGATGACTATTGTATTGTGAGTCAGAGAAGCACCAAGTGAAGAAACACAGCGAGTGAAAACAATCAGTGAAGCGGAACGTGAAGTGTCAGGAGTGCAACGCAGTCAACAATTCGAGTTCCAGCAAGCAGACACAGGAGCGTCGACCATTGAGTGATACTGTGCATCACTCAATCACGGCAAATCGTGCAGGACACTGAGGTCCTGAAATTGGTAGCCAATCAAGAGCCTTGCCACGCGAGAATTCTAGTCACGGCGGAGCCGGACTGACATTCAAGCGAACAGGTGATTGAGACGCAACCAACGAAAGGCCGCAGTGCCACGGCGAGTGCCGAGTTTCGCTGGATAAAATATCAAAAAGTGCAATAAATAAAGAAAGCAATAATTATCACAATAAATATCTCAGTGTTATTAATTCTCGCAAGCGCAACGATTATAAATTTGTTGCACGAACCCACAGCTCGGCTGAGTTTTAGCCCAGCTATAACCCCGAACTAAAAGGTTCGTTACAGTCTTGGTAGATTTTGTGTGTGCGCAAAATATATTTTTATACCCTGAACCCATTAAAAATGGGTAAAAAGGGTATAATGGTTTTGTGCAAATGTATGTAACAGGCAGAAGGAAGCATCTCCGACCCCATAAAGTGTATATATTCTTGATCAGGATCAATAGCCGAGTCGATCTAGCCCTGTCCGTCTGTCTGTCCGTCTGTCCGTCCGTCCGTCTGTCCGTCTGTCCGTCTGTCTGTCTGTCCGTCTGTATGAACACGCGGATCTCAGAGACTATAAGAGCTACAGACTTCCAATTTAGAATATAAGATCTCGTATACCAGGCGCAGATCAAGTTCGAATATTTTATCGATAACTGCCTCAGTTTCTGAATTATCGATACATTTAGATTTCTGATAGCAGTATATTCCACATATCTCTCACAATTTAATGGATACAGTCACCAATTTTGGTTGGTAGGTTGTTGGCGAGGTCCTTGAAAGATCGGCATGTGCCACGCCCACCTCCGACGCCCCCATCACCCCCGCCCCTAAAATTTTCAAATGTCTATATCTTCCGCAGTTTTTGAGTAAGGTACGTCAAATTTGGTAGGTATATTACTGGTAGTCGCCCTTAAGAACCGATAACAAATTTGTGGTGCCACGCCCACACCTGCGCCTATAATCGACAATTCCGATTGTAAATCGATAACTCCCTATATCTCCGAACATTTTAAAGATAGAGTAACCAAACTTGGAAGGCAATTTGCTGGTAACCTCCTCCAAAGATTGGCATACCAATTTTTGGACCACGCCCACATCCGCCGCCCACAGGAACTTCGTCCCTAGAAATTTAAAATAAGCATATCTGCCGTAATTTGCAAGCTAGAGTCGCAAAATTTTGCAGGTATGTTACTGGTAACTACACCAAAGATCGATAAAAAAATTGGATGGCCACGCCCACTCCACCTACCTAAACCGATATACCTGTTGGTGTAAATCGATAAACCCATATATCTCGCGCAATTTGAAAACTTAAGTCACCAAATTTTAAAGGTATATTGCTAGTAACACCCTTCATAAATGTGGAAAAAAAATTTTGGACCACGCCCACTCCCGCCCACAAAAAACGAAAAATGCCTGTATCTCCCTCAATTTAAGAGCTACAGTTACCAAACTTAGAAGGTATATTACTAAGATCGAACTCCAAAATATTTTGGGCCACGCCCACTCCCGCCCACAAAAAACGATAAATGCCTGTATCTCCCGCAATTCAAGAGCTACAGTTACCAA
The DNA here is from genome assembly GCA_035042205.1 of Drosophila infuscata. NCBI lineage: Eukaryota > Metazoa > Arthropoda > Insecta > Diptera > Drosophilidae > Drosophila > Drosophila infuscata. The sequence goes on from JAWNLR010000449.1 coordinate 4,052, forward strand.
ACTTAGAAGGTATATTACTAAGATCGGGCCACGCCCACTCCAGCCCCCAAAAACGATAAACCTATAATGCATTTAAAGCTTGGTTCAGGGTATATGGTAGTCGAGCTCACTCGACTACAGCGTTCTTACTTGTTTTATATATTTATTTTGGGTACTTTTTTTTCAAACTTTTATTTTTTTCACAATTGTAGTTTTTGGTTTCTTTAACGTGTTCGCAAAAATATATTTATTATATATATATTTTTGGTCTTTTTACCACCTTTTCATTTTTTCATAAAATTTTTAATTTTTTTTCTTCTTTGGTTATTTTTTTGGGGGTTTTAAATTTTCTCCAAATTATTTCAGCGTCTTTAAAACACACAAAAAAAATATTTTTATCACTCCGCCACGTGACTTATTAATTTTCTTTTAAGCCTCTTCCAAAAAAAATTTATGTGCACCGGCGATGTGCAATTTTCGGCCGAATTTTAACGCGACAAAAAAACAAGAGAACGTTGGCCGAGTGCATCCGAGGTTAAATACCTCTGCTGAGCAAAGCTTTTGCATTCAGCAATTATCCAGCAACTATCCGAACTATCCAGCAACATTATGAGCTTTTAGTAAGCTGGGATTACTTTCCACAGGGAAAGTATGCTAGGGTATTTTGCCACATCTCCCGGCATGAGCTACCACCAGTAGGGTCCCAAGCCGCTACACATCAGAATTCCGCCCGCCCCATCACCCCACCATCCGTTTGTGAGTTGGACGATCAAAACGAGAACGTAATCGGAGTGCGAGAAGAACTCATTCAATATTACATAAAGTTTTGGCGCTTAACACAAGGCCTCGATTCGATTCGGTTGTTTACATAATTTTTGGCGCCCAACGTGAGCCTCAGCAACAACAACAGCTGCAGTTAAACCAACCAACTTGAGTCAACTATCGGTTGTTACAATTCGCACACACAAACAAACATTTCTTTTTGTCGTTACTTTTGCACGTCAAGCAGAACACAAGCTTCGTTGCAAATTCTCTTGGTTCGATTTCGTTGCACATTTTTAAAACATGTCGCATTCACTGGAAGACTAGCGACGCCAGCGTGCAAATGTTAAAAGGAACATTTCGCGCATTAAAACCTTGGTCGATGGACAATCTGGAGAACATTCTAAAAGGTCACCTGCTGATCTTCAATGTCGTTTAGGCATTTTGGAATCGTACTTCAAGCAATCGTTGGCAATTCAATCGGAAATAGAAACTCTGGATCCAAACGATAATGGACGCGCAGAATTGGAAGACAACTATATACACATCAAATTGGCAATAAAGCAATTGCTCGGTGAAGACTTAAACAGTACAGTGAATGATGCAGTATCATCACACGTTGATTACCATCCTCAACCACCACGCTTGCCTAGTTTGGCCTTGCCAACATTCGACGGCAATCATTTGGAATATAAAAACTTCATTTGCTCGTTCAATCAAATCGTTAACGGAACGCACATAACAAATATTGAGAAGTTCAACTATCTTCCAGTCACTAATGAAAACTATTCTAAAGCCTTAGAAAAGTTAAAGTCTCGGTTTGACAAGCCAGCATTGATATTCACCGAGACTATATCGTCGATTTTTCAGTTGCCTTCAGTGAGCTCATCAAACGCTTTTCAACTACGTTCGTTAATCGATAATGCATCGGCATTATTTAGTTCGCTTTCGTCCTTGGGCTCTGATATTGAGATAGCTCAAGCAATGCTAATGTATGTAATTCTAGAGAAATGTGATGAGGAAACTAGAAACAAATGGAATCTATCGCCGGATTATTCAACAATCCCATCCTGGGCCCAGTGCATGGTAGTACTGGAACGTCATTGTCAATTCTTGCTGTCGTCAGGTCCAACCATTAACCAAAACCACTCCAAACCAACTGGCTATCCTGGCAAAGGACATAATTCGTCGTTCGCACTTGCTATTACTGCTTGTGCATTGTGCTCAAGCTCAACTCATAAATTGACGGGCTGCGAACAATTTAAATCACTGGATGCGCTGCAACGTTTTGATGTCGCAAAACGTCACCGACTGTCTTAACTGTTTGTCTAAGGGTCATCAAATGGCCGATTGCCCTTCAACAAATCGCTGTCGCTATTGTAAGAGATCGCACCACACCTTGTTACACAACGACAATCTACATACCACAACACAACCAAGCGTTCCTCCAGCCACCCAAGCAATAACACACAATCATTCGCAATTGAAAAATCGTAAACAACCTCAGGTTCTTTTAGCAACTGCTATGGTCCTGGTCAGAGATTCAACTGGCACTTACAGATTAGGACGTGCTCTTCTGGACTCGTGTTCGCAGGTGAATTTCGTCACCGATTCGTTCACTCAGAAGCTTCGACTCAACAGAAAGAAACACGATGTGCAAATCAGCAGTATTGGCCATGCACGGACAGACATAACCTCTCTTACAACTACATCAATAAAATCTCGTTTGTCATCGTTTGAACTATCATTGGATCTCTGCGTCACTTCGTATATAGCTTATCAGCCAGATATCAACATCGACATTTCGAATTGAAAGATGCCAGAAAATACGGTTCTGGCAGATGAAAAATTCTATCAGTCTCGACACATCGACATGCTTCTAGGTACAGAAGCATTCTTCGACATTCTGTCAGTGGGCTAAATTAAACTTGGTACAGATGGGCCCATTCTCCAAAAAACGCTGTTTCAATGGGTAGTGACAGGCAAGTTCCATCCGCAACGTGTTACAGAGCTTGCAGCCTGCTTTAAACTCTCGGACTAGTGTCACCACTCATAATCGTCGCAAAGATCATCCTGCAGGAACTGTGGCTCGCAGGGCTTACTTGGGATGAATCTGTACCACAGCAGGTCAACCAAAGTTCAATTCAATTGCACGGATTCTGCGACGCCTCGATTCGAGCATACGGCTGTTGCATTTATGTGCGGTCGGAATCTGCTTGTGGAAACATTGTGGTTCGTCTTTTCGCCGCCAAGTCCAGAGTGGCCCCAGCATAGAAGAAATCGCTTCCCAAACTGGAACTATGCGGAGCTCACTTGTTGGCACAAGTCTACAACAAAGTTAAGGGTATATTCTCCGAAAAGCCACATGCCGTATATTTCTGGTCGGATTCGCAAATTGTTTTGCATTGGCTAAAGCAACATTCAGTACCTTTATCAGCATTTGTTGGAAATCGCATTTCTGAAATTCAGGATTTGACTTCAATCGGAGATTGGAGATACGTGCCATCAGCATCAAATCCTGCTGACATCATATCTCGAGGTGCCACCATCTCTGAACTAGAATCATCCATTTGGTTCTCAGGACCAGCCTTTTTAAATCAACGTCGTGAATTTTGGCCTGTATCAGACAACATCAGCGACATAGATATGCAAGTAATCATGTTGCCTTCGACCGGAACATCCATTCCAACGCTGTGGCATCGACTTATGTGGGCCAATAAATACGTATATTCGCATACGAGGAAAGGGTCCCACAGAGTCTTATTTGGCTATATTCATTTGCTTGGCATCTAAGGCGGTGCACATCGAAGTGGTCTCTCAATTATCCACAAAGGCATTCTTGGCTGCACTCAAAAGAATGGTTGCTCGGCGAGCGGTGCCGACAAACATCTACTGTGTCAGTGGAACTAACTTCGTGGGTGCAGCAAATGAGCTAAAGGAATTGAAACAATTCTTGTTTGATAAATCTACTGATTTCGTTTCGTTCCATTTTATTCCCACCAGGGCACCTCACTTTGGCGGACTCTGGGAAGCAGCAGTTAAAAGTGCAAAGGGGTTGATGTACAAGACGCTCTCAAACACTCGGCTAACATTTGAGGAACTCTGCACGATCACAGCAGAAATCGAAGCTGTTCTCAATTCTCGTCCATTGTCGCCTATGTCACCAGGACACTTGTTAGTGGGAAAATCCCTACGGGCGCTTCCCGAGAGCAACATATCAACGCCGCATCTCAACAATGGTTTGACGTGATAACCGCTGCCAAACAGCAATTTTGGCGTTGTTGGTCATCAGACTACATTCACGAGCTTCGTGCCCGAACGAAATGGACAACATCTTCATCAAACATCGATATTGGGACCATGGTCATAATCCATGACGACAATCTTCCACCACAGCAATGGAAGCTTGGCCGCATCGAGTCACTTGTGCCTGGAAAGGATGGTCATGTTCCAGTTGTTCATATTCGTATAGCCAATGGCATCTGTTGCCTGCCAAACCACAAGTTGGCCATTTTACCGATGGAGTCTTGATGTATTGAAAGCAGATCCTTTCAAGGCGGCCGGGATGTTTAGTCAAACTAATTATTGATCAGCTGTTGATCTCATCTTATGTTGATAATTCTGTTAACTCTCACTAACATACGTAAAAAACTTCGATAGTATCGACTATCGTGTAGTCTAAGAAAAACCTTTCAACAAGAAGTAGCGCACTTTTTCGTGTCGGCAAAATAAAGTTTAAAATAATTGTTAAAATCACCGCCCAGACTTGTTGTTTTATGCTTGCATAAAAAACGCTTTATGCACCCAACATGGGCTTTTCGAGACTTTTGGGGCGTGAGTAGGCGTTGCCCTAAAAAATTATAGAGAAGTTTCTTAATAATCTTCCTACCTAGTTTGATAATTATAGCACTTAAATTGCGGGGGTTATGGGTTATTTGTGACGTAAGATTTCAAATTGCATGAGATATATGGGATTATCGATATCCCATATACCTAAACAGTAGGTATCGGTTTAGGTAGGTAGAGTGTGCGGTGTATCGATCTTTGGGGGAGTTACCAGTTATACCTTCAAAATTTTGCGACTCTAGCTTGCAAATTACGGCAGATATGCGCATTTTAAATGTATAGGGACGAAGTTCCTGGAGACGGTGGATGTGGGCGTGGTCCAAACATTTATAAACCAATCCTTGGAGGATGTTACCAGTAAATTACCTTTCAAGTAACCCTATCTTTAACATTTTCGAAGATATACGGAGTTATCGATTAATAATCGGAATTGTCGATTATAGGCGCAGGTGTGGGCGTGGCAGCACAAATTGTGGGTTCTTAAAGGCGACTACCAGTAATACACCGACCAAATTTGACGTTCCCTACTCAAACACTGCGGAAGATATAGCCATTTAAAAATTTTAGGCGCGGGGAGGATTGGGGCGTAGGAGGTGGGCGTGACACATGCAGATCTTTGAAATACCTTGCCAACAACCTACCAACCATAATTGGTGACTGTATCCATTAAATTGTGAGAGATACGTGGATTTATCGATTTGCGAAAATCGAATTTATCGGTTTTTTAGCTCCCTAGTGGACGTAAGACCAATACCTTTGCATATGTTCCAAGTTTCAAGTCTCTATCTCTAAGTGTGTCGGAGAAATGCGCGTTCATACAGACGGACAGACGGACTGGCAGACAGACGGACGGACAGTATGGCGGACATTGCAGAAAACCGTTATACTATTATACCTTGTTGGTAAAATTCACAATCAATCATAGAATGAGCAATAGTGAAAACCTCGATTTCAACAGTATCCTTAAGAGGCAGCAGACACATCATGTTGACGGCTCTTCTTATGACTCCATTCAGTTTCTTCAAGTCAGCAACTCGAGCAATGCCATCTCTGCCTGGAATAACAGCAAGCACGCTGGCTAGTGGCCAGCTCATGGGAGGCAGATGCTCGTCCTTAACGAGAACTACGTCATCCACTTGAATCGAACGTGCAGGAGATCCCCATTTAGCAAGCTGTGCCCAAAAGATTTGCTGTAGGTGGGTCACTCGCTGTCAACCATCCAAGCGATCATCACCTTTACGGTGACCGAGCAGATGACAAAATTCAGCCGTCCTTTGGCCGCTTTAAAGGGCTTCGTTAATCGATAATGCATCGGCATTATTTAGTTCACTCTCTTCCTTGGGCTCTGATATTGAGATAGCTCAAGCAATGCTAATGTATGTAATTCTAGAGAAATGTGATGAGGAAACTAGAAACAAATGGAATCTATCGCCGGATTATTCAACAATCCCATCCTGGGCCCAGTGCATGGTAGTACTGGAACGTCATTGTCAATTCTTGCTGTCTTCAGGTCCAACCATTAACCAAAACCACTCCAAACCAACTGGCTATCCTGGCAAAGGACATAATTCGTCGTTCGCCCTTGCTATTACTGTTTGTGCATTGTGCTCAAGCTCAACTCATAAATTGACGGGCTGCGAACAATTTAAATCACTGGATGCGCTGCAACGTTTTGATGTCGCAAAACGTCACCGACTGTCTTAACTGTTTGTCTAAGGGTCATCAAATGGCCGATTGCCCTTCAACAAATCGCTGTCGCTATTGTGAAGAGATCGCACCACACCTTGTTACACAACGACAATCTACATACCACAACACAACCAAGCGTTCCTCCAGCCACCCAAGCAATAACACACAATCATTCGCAATTGAAAAATCGTAAACAACCTCAGGTTCTTTTAGCAACTGCTATGGTCCTGGTCAGAGATTCAACTGGCACTTACAGATTAGGACGTGCTCTTCTGGACTCGTGTTCGCAGGTGAATTTCGTCACCGATTCGTTCGCTCAGAAGCTTCGACTCAACAGAAAGAAACACGATGTGCAAATCAGCAGTATTGGCCATGCACGGACAGACATAACCTCTCTTACAACTACATCAATAAAATCTCGTTTGTCATCGTTTGAACTGTCATTGGATCTCTGCGTCACTTCGTATATAGCTTATCAGCCAGATATCAACATCGACATTTCGAATTGAAAGATGCCAGAAAATACGGTTCTGGCAGATGAAAAATTCTATCAGTCTCGACACATCGACATGCTTCTAGGTACAGAAGCATTCTTCGACATTCTGTCAGTGGGCTAAATTAAACTTGGTACAGATGGGCCCATTCTCCAAAAAACGCTGTTTCAATGGGTAGTGACAGGCAAGTTCCATCCGCAACGTGTTACAGAGCTTGCAGCCTGCTTTATACTTGGCACCCTCTCGGACTTGTGTCACCACTCATAATCGTCGCAAAGATCATCCTGCAGGAACTGCGGCTCGCAGGGCTTACTTGGGATGAATCTGTACCACAGCAGGTCAACCAAAGTTCAATTCAATTGCACGGATTCTGCGACGCCTCGATTCGAGCATACGGCTGTTGCATTTATGTGCGGTCGGAATCTGCTTGTGGAAACATTGTGGTTCGTCTTTTCGCCGCCAAGTCCAGAGTGGCCCCAGCATAGAAGAAATCGCTTCCCAAACTGGAACTATGCGGAGCTCACTTGTTGGCACAAGTCTACAACAAAGTTAAGGGTATATTCTCCGAAAAGCCACATGCCGTATATTTCTGGTCGGATTCGCAAATTGTTTTGCATTGGCTAAAGCAACATTCAGTACCTTTATCAGCATTTGTTGGAAATCGCATTTCTGAAATTCAGGATTTGACTTCAATCGGAGATTGGAGATACGTGCCATCAGCATCAAATCCTGCTGACATCATATCTCGAGGTGCCACCATCTCCGAACTAGAATCATCCATTTGGTTCTCAGGACCAGCCTTTTTAAATCAACGTCGTGAATTTTGGCCTGTATCAGACAACATCAGCGACATAGATATGCAAGTAATCATGTTGCCTTCGACCGGAACATCCATTCCAACGCTGTGGCATCGACTTATGTGGGCCAATAAATACGTATATTCGCATACGAGGAAAGGGTCCCACAGAGTCTTATTTGGCTATATTCATTTGCTTGGCATCTAAGGCGGTGCACATCGAAGTGGTCTCTCAATTATCCACAAAGGCATTCTTGGCTGCACTCAAAAGAATGGTTGCTCGGCGAGCGGTGCCGACAAACATCTACTGTGTCAGTGGAACTAACTTCGTGGGTGCAGCAAATGAGCTAAAGGCATTGAAACAATTCTTGTTTGATAAATCTACTGATTTCGTTTCGTTCCATTTTATTCCCACCACGGCACCTCACTTTGGCGGACTCTGGGAAGCAGCAGTTAAGAGTGCAAAGGGGTTGATGTACAAGACGCTCTCAAACACTCGGCTAACATTTGAGGAACTCTGCACGATCACAGCAGAAATCGAAGCTGTTCTCAATTCTCATCCATTGTCGCCTATGTCACCAGGACACTTGTTAGTGGGAAAATCCCTACGGGCGCTTCCCGAGAGCAACATATCAACGCCGCATCTCAACAATGGTTTGACGTGATAACCGCTGCCAAACAGCAATTTTGGCGTCGTTGGTCATCAGACTACATTCACGAGCTTCGTGCCCGAACGAAATGGACAACATCTTCATCAAACATCGATATTGGGACCATGGTCATAATCCATGACGACAATCTTCCACCACAGCAATGGAAGCTTGGCCGCATCGAGTCACTTGTGCCTGGAAAGGATGGTCATGTTCCAGTTGTTCATATTCGTATAGCCAATGGCATCTGTTGCCTGCCAATCCACAAGTTGGCCATTTTACCGATGGAGTCTTGATGTATTGAAAGCAGATCCTTTCAAGGCGGCCGGGATGTTTAGTCAAACTAATTATTGATCAGCTGTTGATCTCATCTTATGTTGATAATTCTGTTAACTCTCACTAACATACGTAAAAAACTTCGATAGTATCGACTATCGTGTAGTCTAAGAAAAACCTTTCAACAAGAAGTAGCGCACTTTTTCGTGTCGGCAAAATAAAGTTTAAAATAATTGTTAAAATCACCGCCCAGACTTGTTGTTTCATGCTTGCATAAAAAACGCTTTATGCACCCAACATGGGCTTTTCGAGACTTTTGGGGCGTGAGTAGGCGTTGCCCTAAAAAATTATAGAGAAGTTTCTTAATAATCTTCCTACCTAGTTTGATAACTATAGCACTTAAATTGCGGGGGTTATGGGTTATTTGCGACGTAAGATTTCAAATTGCATGAGATATATGGGATTATCGATATCCCATATACCTAAACAGTAGGTATCGGTTTAGGTAGGTAGAGTGTGCGGTGTATCGATCTTTGGGGGAGTTACCAGTTATACCTTCAAAATTTTGCGACTCTAGCTTGCAAATTACGGCAGATATGCGCATTTTAAATATATAGGGACGAAGTTCCTGGAGACGGTGGTTGTGGGCGTGGTCCAAAAATTTATAAACCAATCCTCGGAGGATGTTACCAGTAAATTACCTTTCTTGGGGCGTAGGAGGTGGGCGTGGCACATGCAGATCTTTGAAATACCTCGCCAACAACCTACCAACCATAATTGGTGACTGTATCCATTAAATTGTGAGAGATACGTGGATTTATCGATTTGCGAAAATCGAATTTATCGGTTTTTTAGCTCCCTAGTGGACGTAAGACCAATACCTTTGTATATGTTCCAAGTTTCAAGTCTCTATCTCTAAGTGTGTCGGAGAAATGCGCGTTCATACAGACGGACAGACGGACTGGCAGACAGACGGACGGACAGTATGGCGGACATTGCAGAAAACCGATATACTATTATACCTTGTTGGTAAAATTCACAATCAATCATAGAATGAGCAATAGTGAAAACCTCGATTTCAACAGTATCCTTAAGGGGCAGCAGACACATCATGTTGGCTCTTCTTATGACTCCATTCAGTTTCTTCAAGTCAGCAACTCGAGCAATGCCATCTCTGCCTGGAATAACAGCAAGCACTCTGGCTAGTGGCCAGCTCATGGGAGGCAGATGCTCGTCCTTAACGAGAACTACGTCATCCACTTGAATCGAACGTGCAGGAGATCCCCATTTAGCAAGCTGTGCCCAAAAGATTTGCTGTAGGTGGGTCACTCGCTGTCAACCATCCAAGCGATCATCACCTTTACGGTGACCGAGCAGATGACAAAATTCAGCCGTCCTTTGGCCGCTTTAAAGGGCTTCGTTAATCGATAATGCATCGGCATTATTTAGTTCACTCTCTTCCTTGGGCTCTGATATTGAGATAGCTCAAGCAATGCTAATGTATGTAATTCTAGAGAAATGTGATGAGGAAACTAGAAACAAATGGAATCTATCGCCGGATTATTCAACAATCCCATCCTGGGCCCAGTGCATGGTAGTACTGGAACGTCATTGTCAATTCTTGCTGTCTTCAGGTCCAACCATTAACCAAAACCACTCCAAACCAACTGGCTATCCTGGCAAAGGACATAATTCGTCGTTCGCACTTGCTATTACTGTTTGTGCATTGTGCTCAAGCTCAACTCATAAATTGACGGGCTGCGAACAATTTAAATCACTGGATGCGCTGCAACGTTTTGATGTCGCAAAACGTCACCGACTGTCTTAACTGTTTGTCTAAGGGTCATCAAATGGCCGATTGCCCTTCAACAAATCGCTGTCGCTATTGTAAGAGATCGCACCACACCTTGTTACACAACGACAATCTACATACCACAACACAACCAAGCGTTCCTCCAGCCACCCAAGCAATAACACACAATCATTCGCAATTGAAAAATCGTAAACAACCTCAGGTTCTTTTAGCAACTGCTATGGTCCTGGTCAGAGATTCAACTGGCACTTACAGATTAGGACGTGCTCTTCTGGACTCGTGTTCGCAGGTGAATTTCGTCACCGATTCGTTCGCTCAGAAGCTTCGACTCAACAGAAAGAAACACGATGTGCAAATCAGCAGTATTGGCCATGCACGGACAGACATAACCTCTCTTACAACTACATCAATAAAATCTCGTTTGTCATCGTTTGAACTGTCATTGGATCTCTGCGTCACTTCGTATATAGCTTATCAGCCAGATATCAACATCGACATTTCGAATTGAAAGATGCCAGAAAATACGGTTCTGGCAGATGAAAAATTCTATCAGTCTCGACACATCGACATGCTTCTAGGTACAGAAGCATTCTTCGACATTCTGTCAGTGGGCTAAATTAAACTTGGTACAGATGGGCCCATTCTCCAAAAAACGCTGTTTCAATGGGTAGTGACAGGCAAGTTCCATCCGCAACGTGTTACAGAGCTTGCAGCCTGCTTTATACTTGGCACCCTCTCGGACTTGTGTCACCACTCATAATCGTCGCAAAGATCATCCTGCAGGAACTGCGGCTCGCAGGGCTTACTTGGGATGAATCTGTACCACAGCAGGTCAACCAAAGTTCAATTCAATTGCACGGATTCTGCGACGCCTCGATTCGAGCATACGGCTGTTGCATTTATGTGCGGTCGGAATCTGCTTGTGGAAACATTGTGGTTCGTCTTTTCGCCGCCAAGTCCAGAGTGGCCCCAGCATAGAAGAAATCGCTTCCCAAACTGGAACTATGCGGAGCTCACTTGTTGGCACAAGTCTACAACAAAGTTAAGGGTATATTCTCCGAAAAGCCACATGCCGTATATTTCTGGTCGGATTCGCAAATTGTTTTGCATTGGCTAAAGCAACATTCAGTACCTTTATCAGCATTTGTTGGAAATCGCATTTCTGAAATTCAGGATTTGACTTCAATCGGAGATTGGAGATACGTGCCATCAGCATCAAATCCTGCTGACATCATATCTCGAGGTGCCACCATCTCCGAACTAGAATCATCCATTTGGTTCTCAGGACCAGCCTTTTTAAATCAACGTCGTGAATTTTGGCCTGTATCAGACAACATCAGCGACATAGATATGCAAGTAATCATGTTGCCTTCGACCGGAACATCCATTCCAACGCTGTGGCATCGACTTATGTGGGCCAATAAATACGTATATTCGCATACGAGGAAAGGGTCCCACAGAGTCTTATTTGGCTATATTCATTTGCTTGGCATCTAAGGCGGTGCACATCGAAGTGGTCTCTCAATTATCCACAAAGGCATTCTTGGCTGCACTCAAAAGAATGGTTGCTCGGCGAGCGGTGCCGACAAACATCTACTGTGTCAGTGGAACTAACTTCGTGGGTGCAGCAAATGAGCTAAAGGCATTGAAACAATTCTTGTTTGATAAATCTACTGATTTCGTTTCGTTCCATTTTATTCCCACCACGGCACCTCACTTTGGCGGACTCTGGGAAGCAGCAGTTAAGAGTGCAAAGGGGTTGATGTACAAGACGCTCTCAAACACTCGGCTAACATTTGAGGAACTCTGCACGATCACAGCAGAAATCGAAGCTGTTCTCAATTCTCATCCATTGTCGCCTATGTCACCAGGACACTTGTTAGTGGGAAAATCCCTACGGGCGCTTCCCGAGAGCAACATATCAACGCCGCATCTCAACAATGGTTTGACGTGATAACCGCTGCCAAACAGCAATTTTGGCGTCGTTGGTCATCAGACTACATTCACGAGCTTCGTGCCCGAACGAAATGGACAACATCTTCATCAAACATCGATATTGGGACCATGGTCATAATCCATGACGACAATCTTCCACCACAGCAATGGAAGCTTGGCCGCATCGAGTCACTTGTGCCTGGAAAGGATGGTCATGTTCCAGTTGTTCATATTCGTATAGCCAATGGCATCTGTTGCCTGCCAATCCACAAGTTGGCCATTTTACCGATGGAGTCTTGATGTATTGAAAGCAGATCCTTTCAAGGCGGCCGGGATGTTTAGTCAAACTAATTATTGATCAGCTGTTGATCTCATCTTATGTTGATAATTCTGTTAACTCTCACTAACATACGTAAAAAACTTCGATAGTATCGACTATCGTGTAGTCTAAGAAAAACCTTTCAACAAGAAGTAGCGCACTTTTTCGTGTCGGCAAAATAAAGTTTAAAATAATTGTTAAAATCACCGCCCAGACTTGTTGTTTCATGCTTGCATAAAAAACGCTTTATGCACCCAACATGGGCTTTTCGAGACTTTTGGGGCGTGAGTAGGCGTTGCCCTAAAAAATTATAGAGAAGTTTCTTAATAATCTTCCTACCTAGTTTGATAACTATAGCACTTAAATTGCGGGGGTTATGGGTTATTTGCGACGTAAGATTTCAAATTGCATGAGATATATGGGATTATCGATATCCCATATACCTAAACAGTAGGTATCGGTTTAGGTAGGTAGAGTGTGCGGTGTATCGATCTTTGGGGGAGTTACCAGTTATACCTTCAAAATTTTGCGACTCTAGCTTGCAAATTACGGCAGATATGCGCATTTTAAATATATAGGGACGAAGTTCCTGGAGACGGTGGTTGTGGGCGTGGTCCAAAAATTTATAAACCAATCCTCGGAGGATGTTACCAGTAAATTACCTTTCTTGGGGCGTAGGAGGTGGGCGTGGCACATGCAGATCTTTGAAATACCTCGCCAACAACCTACCAACCATAATTGGTGACTGTATCCATTAAATTGTGAGAGATACGTGGATTTATCGATTTGCGAAAATCGAATTTATCGGTTTTTTAGCTCCCTAGTGGACGTAAGACCAATACCTTTGTATATGTTCCAAGTTTCAAGTCTCTATCTCTAAGTGTGTCGGAGAAATGCGCGTTCATACAGACGGACAGACGGACTGGCAGACAGACGGACGGACAGTATGGCGGACATTGCAGAAAACCGATATACTATTATACCTTGTTGGTAAAATTCACAATCAATCATAGAATGAGCAATAGTGAAAACCTCGATTTCAACAGTATCCTTAAGGGGCAGCAGACACATCATGTTGGCTCTTCTTATGACTCCATTCAGTTTCTTCAAGTCAGCAACTCGAGCAATGCCATCTCTGCCTGGAATAACAGCAAGCACTCTGGCTAGTGGCCAGCTCATGGGAGGCAGATGCTCGTCCTTAACGAGAACTACGTCATCCACTTGAATCGAACGTGCAGGAGATCCCCATTTAGCAAGCTGTGCCCAAAAGATTTGCTGTAGGTGGGTCACTCGCTGTCAACCATCCAAGCGATCATCACCTTTACGGTGACCGAGCAGATGACAAAATTCAGCCGTCCTTTGGCCGCTTTAAAGGGCTTCGTTAATCGATAATGCATCGGCATTATTTAGTTCACTCTCTTCCTTGGGCTCTGATATTGAGATAGCTCAAGCAATGCTAATGTATGTAATTCTAGAGAAATGTGATGAGGAAACTAGAAACAAATGGAATCTATCGCCGGATTATTCAACAATCCCATCCTGGGCCCAGTGCATGGTAGTACTGGAACGTCATTGTCAATTCTTGCTGTCTTCAGGTCCAACCATTAACCAAAACCACTCCAAACCAACTGGCTATCCTGGCAAAGGACATAATTCGTCGTTCGCACTTGCTATTACTGTTTGTGCATTGTGCTCAAGCTCAACTCATAAATTGACGGGCTGCGAACAATTTAAATCACTGGATGCGCTGCAACGTTTTGATGTCGCAAAACGTCACCGACTGTCTTAACTGTTTGTCTAAGGGTCATCAAATGGCCGATTGCCCTTCAACAAATCGCTGTCGCTATTGTAAGAGATCGCACCACACCTTGTTACACAACGACAATCTACATACCACAACACAACCAAGCGTTCCTCCAGCCACCCAAGCAATAACACACAATCATTCGCAATTGAAAAATCGTAAACAACCTCAGGTTCTTTTAGCAACTGCTATGGTCCTGGTCAGAGATTCAACTGGCACTTACAGATTAGGACGTGCTCTTCTGGACTCGTGTTCGCAGGTGAATTTCGTCACCGATTCGTTCGCTCAGAAGCTTCGACTCAACAGAAAGAAACACGATGTGCAAATCAGCAGTATTGGCCATGCACGGACAGACATAACCTCTCTTACAACTACATCAATAAAATCTCGTTTGTCATCGTTTGAACTGTCATTGGATCTCTGCGTCACTTCGTATATAGCTTATCAGCCAGATATCAACATCGACATTTCGAATTGAAAGATGCCAGAAAATACGGTTCTGGCAGATGAAAAATTCTATCAGTCTCGACACATCGACATGCTTCTAGGTACAGAAGCATTCTTCGACATTCTGTCAGTGGGCTAAATTAAACTTGGTACAGATGGGCCCATTCTCCAAAAAACGCTGTTTCAATGGGTAGTGACAGGCAAGTTCCATCCGCAACGTGTTACAGAGCTTGCAGCCTGCTTTATACTTGGCACCCTCTCGGACTTGTGTCGCCACTCATAATCGTCGCAAAGATCATCCTGCAGGAACTGCGGCTCGCAGGGCTTACTTGGGATGAATCTGTACCACAGCAGGTCAACCAAAGTTCAATTCAATTGCACGGATTCTGCGACGCCTCGATTCGAGCATACGGCTGTTGCATTTATGTGCGGTCGGAATCTGCTTGTGGAAACATTGTGGTTCGTCTTTTCGCCGCCAAGTCCAGAGTGGCCCCAGCATAGAAGAAATCGCTTCCCAAACTGGAACTATGCGGAGCTCACTTGTTGGCACAAGTCTACAACAAAGTTAAGGGTATATTCTCCGAAAAGCCACATGCCGTATATTTCTGGTCGGATTCGCAAATTGTTTTGCATTGGCTAAAGCAACATTCAGTACCTTTATCAGCATTTGTTGGAAATCGCATTTCTGAAATTCAGGATTTGACTTCAATCGGAGATTGGAGATACGTGCCATCAGCATCAAATCCTGCTGACATCATATCTCGAGGTGCCACCATCTCCGAACTAGAATCATCCATTTGGTTCTCAGGACCAGCCTTTTTAAATCAACGTCGTGAATTTTGGCCTGTATCAGACAACATCAGCGACATAGATATGCAAGTAATCATGTTGCCTTCGACCGGAACATCCATTCCAACGCTGTGGCATCGACTTATGTGGGCCAATAAATACGTATATTCGCATACGAGGAAAGGGTCCCACAGAGTCTTATTTGGCTATATTCATTTGCTTGGCATCTAAGGCGGTGCACATCGAAGTGGTCTCTCAATTATCCACAAAGGCATTCTTGGCTGCACTCAAAAGAATGGTTGCTCGGCGAGCGGTGCCGACAAACATCTACTGTGTCAGTGGAACTAACTTCGTGGGTGCAGCAAATGAGCTAAAGGCATTGAAACAATTCTTGTTTGATAAATCTACTGATTTCGTTTCGTTCCATTTTATTCCCACCACGGCACCTCACTTTGGCGGACTCTGGGAAGCAGCAGTTAAGAGTGCAAAGGGGTTGATGTACAAGACGCTCTCAAACACTCGGCTAACATTTGAGGAACTCTGCACGATCACAGCAGAAATCGAAGCTGTTCTCAATTCTCATCCATTGTCGCCTATGTCACCAGGACACTTGTTAGTGGGAAAATCCCTACGGGCGCTTCCCGAGAGCAACATATCAACGCCGCATCTCAACAATGGTTTGACGTGATAACCGCTGCCAAACAGCAATTTTGGCGTCGTTGGTCATCAGACTACATTCACGAGCTTCGTGCCCGAACGAAATGGACAACATCTTCATCAAACATCGATATTGGGACCATGGTCATAATCCATGACGACAATCTTCCACCACAGCAATGGAAGCTTGGCCGCATCGAGTCACTTGTGCCTGGAAAGGATGGTCATGTTCCAGTTGTTCATATTCGTATAGCCAATGGCATCTGTTGCCTGCCAATCCACAAGTTGGCCATTTTACCGATGGAGTCTTGATGTATTGAAAGCAGATCCTTTCAAGGCGGCCGGGATGTTTAGTCAAACTAATTATTGATCAGCTGTTGATCTCATCTTATGTTGATAATTCTGTTAACTCTCACTAACATACGTAAAAAACTTCGATAGTATCGACTATCGTGTAGTCTAAGAAAAACCTTTCAACAAGAAGTAGCGCACTTTTTCGTGTCGGCAAAATAAAGTTTAAAATAATTGTTAAAATCACCGCCCAGACTTGTTGTTTCATGCTTGCATAAAAAACGCTTTATGCACCCAACATGGGCTTTTCGAGACTTTTGGGGCGTGAGTAGGCGTTGCCCTAAAAAATTATAGAGAAGTTTCTTAATAATCTTCCTACCTAGTTTGATAACTATAGCACTTAAATTGCGGGGGTTATGGGTTATTTGCGACGTAAGATTTCAAATTGCATGAGATATATGGGATTATCGATATCCCATATACCTAAACAGTAGGTATCGGTTTAGGTAGGTAGAGTGTGCGGTGTATCGATCTTTGGGGGAGTTACCAGTTATACCTTCAAAATTTTGCGACTCTAGCTTGCAAATTACGGCAGATATGCGCATTTTAAATATATAGGGACGAAGTTCCTGGAGACGGTGGTTGTGGGCGTGGTCCAAAAATTTATAAACCAATCCTCGGAGGATGTTACCAGTAAATTACCTTTCTTGGGGCGTAGGAGGTGGGCGTGGCACATGCAGATCTTTGAAATACCTCGCCAACAACCTACCAACCATAATTGGTGACTGTATCCATTAAATTGTGAGAGATACGTGGATTTATCGATTTGCGAAAATCGAATTTATCGGTTTTTTAGCTCCCTAGTGGACGTAAGACCAATACCTTTGTATATGTTCCAAGTTTCAAGTCTCTATCTCTAAGTGTGTCGGAGAAATGCGCGTTCATACAGACGGACAGACGGACTGGCAGACAGACGGACGGACAGTATGGCGGACATTGCAGAAAACCGATATACTATTATACCTTGTTGGTAAAATTCACAATCAATCATAGAATGAGCAATAGTGAAAACCTCGATTTCAACAGTATCCTTAAGGGGCAGCAGACACATCATGTTGGCTCTTCTTATGACTCCATTCAGTTTCTTCAAGTCAGCAACTCGAGCAATGCCATCTCTGCCTGGAATAACAGCAAGCACTCTGGCTAGTGGCCAGCTCATGGGAGGCAGATGCTCGTCCTTAACGAGAACTACGTCATCCACTTGAATCGAACGTGCAGGAGATCCCCATTTAGCAAGCTGTGCCCAAAAGATTTGCTGTAGGTGGGTCACTCGCTGTCAACCATCCAAGCGATCATCACCTTTACGGTGACCGAGCAGATGACAAAATTCAGCCGTCCTTTGGCCGCTTTAAAGGGCTCCAGTGATTCCTTATTAAGGAGCATCACCGCCTGACTCATAGGGCCTTGCGAGGCCTTAATTTTCACTAACTTCCAGTCGTTGGTGGCCACTGATGGGTTGCAGATCTGCAATATTTCGAGCACCTGCTCCGGCTCTTTCATGGCACAACACACTCGTGCTCTGGGTCTGCTTGGGACCTCGCTCCAGACAACTGCGACCAGTTTGGCCCATTTATACAAACGCTTGCTACTGACGCCTTATATATTTTGACGGAGTACTCGTTGTCACAGGCCGCCTTCTTACGCTCAACATATAAGTGGGCATGTAATCCTTCACACCAACTCCTTCTAGGGGCTTAGCTGCACTAATGGCGTGCTGCACCTCTTTGGAGTCGTGCGTGTTGGTTACACTGCACTCCTCTCTTGCACCTCCGGCTGGACCGACCGGCTTGCTTGCCTTGTCGGGTCTTATTTGGCTTTGGCCAGGCTTTGATGCCACTGCCATTCCGCTTATATAAGAGTACCGGACTCTGAATTTTTAAAGTTTTTCGGATCCATAAAATCCCACAAGTTGCGGAGAAAGAAATGTCCATCTGCACAGAGATCCGCGATTTGCAGGTAAGGCTATAAAATATCGGAGGTCGCCAGGTAGCCGATATGCTCCGTAAGCGACTGGGCTATTTTTCGGGCACCCAGCCAGGCTGACATTCGGCACGGGTCGCTTACATCTTAGTACGGCACCACCTCAACTATGATAAGCTCCTTAGCCAGTGACGTGACTATGTGAAAAGCAGGTCAGAGTTTCAGAGAGCAGATCTTAGCTAGCATCAGTATTATTCAGACCACTGTAATGCTATTTCCAGTTGGCACCCT
>JAWNLR010000453.1:0-24159 GCA_035042205.1 Drosophila infuscata
TTCTTACTTGTTTTTGTTTTAATATGCCAATAATACATTTGTTTGTTATATTCATATTTTTATTTGTTGAATATGTTTTATTCTCATGTATGTAATATTTGTTTTTTATATTTTCAGTTAAAATGTTATTTTCTTCATCGGGGTATGGTATTATCGAATATAAATTTTCTTGTACTAAAACTTTTGGTATATGCGATATAATAATGATTTCGTTTGATTCTAATTTTATCCAAGTTGATGTTTTAATATTTAGTAGTTTTTCTGAATCAACATTCAATAAATGATCATGTTTTAGTAATTTTGGATTAAAAATTCCTAACCTAGTTAGTTGCATTCCCATTTCGATATCTTCAATATATTCTGTAAATTGTTGTAAGTTGAATATTAATAAACTTAATTTTCTATTTTGCTCTTTTGCTTCTGTCATTTTATTCAGTATGTCTATCCCGTGATTAATTGTTTCGATTATTTTGTTTAATTCATTTATCTGTATGCTGTTTGCTTCTAAATCTTCTATCTTTTCATTAAGTTCAATTTTATCATCTTCTGTAAGTGTTCCAAATAAATATTTATAACCTTTTCCTACTATGTTCAATAGTCCTCTTTTTTGTCTTTTTATTATTATTATTCCGTTCATTTCTCTGTCCAGTTTTTCTACTAAATATTCTATTTGGGGTAATACACTAAAGTCCTGCGTTTGAGCTATTAAATTTTCTGCGGTTAATTCTGTTTTTGTTAAATTTACTCTTAAGCAATGATATTCATAATTGGATGGTATATTTAATGAACCAGTTTTAAATAACATATATCCATTTCTTGCTTTAACTTGATTAACTTCTATATTTTGTGCATTACTTAATGTTATTGTTGTCATTAGCATTATTATTATTAGCAGGTTGATCGGTAGATGAATCTTCCGTAGTTGACCTGAAATTGTTATTATATTTATTTTTATTTATTATCTTTTTCTTCTTAAATTTTGTTTTATAATGAATTATTTTCCTCCCTCTATTTGTTTCCTCAAAATGTTTGCTATCCAACTGTTTTATGGCACCTGTTTTCTTAAAAGGGTTTGTTATTTTTGATTTTACAAGTGGCATTTCCCTATAGTTCGTGTCAATTTCATAGGTTTTCCTTTTCTCATTTAACTTATTAATCTTTTTTATTTTATTTAATTGTGTATTATATGCTGGTGATCCGGCATAGATAAAGATGTCTGCTGGAGTTCTACCAGTAGTGTTATGAATTGTTTTGTGATTATATGTGTATATTATTATTTCAAATTTTGTTAATTTATTCTCTTCGTTTGTATCCGAAGAAACTATTCTTAATTTTTCGTTTATTGTTTTATAAAATCGCTCCACATCTGATATTCCGTTCTTACTTGTCGTGATATCAATTTTTACATTTTCTGATTCTAACCAAATTTTCAATGCTGCACTCATGAACGCTGAGTCTTTGTCTGCTTTAATTTCTATGGGTTTTCCCATTTCATTGAATACTTTTAATAATGCCCTCTTTGCTTCTAACCAATCTTTACCATTTATTTCGATTAAAGTTGCGAATTTTGAATATACATCTATACATGATAGGAATTGTTTATTATTAATCATATAAAAATCTATGACATATTTCTCTCTGGGGTTGAAAACTTCTGGTGTTATTTCATAGTTAAATTTAGTATCTCTATGTTCTACTTTTGAAATGTTGCATATTTCGCATTCATTAATTATATTTTGGATTAATTTTTGATAATCTGGAAAATAGTATTTTTCATTAAACATTACTATGGTTTTCTCTATTCCTGGATGTAAAAGTTTCGAATGGTCGTTTAATATGATTTGTTTTAAATCTGAATAGTTCTGGATATCTATTAACTTTTTATACTATTATACCAAAATGGTATAATAGTATATTGGTTTTGTGCAATGTCCGTCATGCTGTCTGTCCGTCTGTCCGTCCGTATGAACGCGCGTTCCTCCGACACCCTTTGAGATAGAGACTTGAAACTTGGAACGTATACTGGAAAGTACCCTCAAAAGTTAAAGTGTCTTGGGTTTGGACCTACGTCCACTAGGGAGCTAGAAAATCGATAAATTCGATTTTAGGAAATCGATAAATCCCCATATCTCTTACAATTTAATGAATACAGCCACCAATTTTGGTTGGTAGGTTGTTGGCGAGGTCCTTGAAAGATCGGCATATGCCACGCCCACATCCGACGCCCCCTTCACCCCCGCCCCTAAAATTTTCAAATGGCTATATCTTCCGCAGTTTTTGAGTAGGGAACGTCAAATTTAGTAGGTATATTACTGGTAGTCGCCTTTAAGAACCGATAACAAATTTGTGGTGCCACGCGCACACCTGCGCCTATAATCGACAATTCCGATTATTAATCGATAACTTCGTATATCTCCGAACATTTTAAAGATAGAGTAACCAAACTTGGAAGGTAATTTGCTGGTAACATCCTTCAAAGATTGGCATACCAATTTTTGGACCACGCCCACATCCGCCGCCCTCAGGAACTTCGTCCCTAGAAATTTAAAATGCGCATATCTGCCGTAATTTGCAAGCTAGAGTCGCAAAATTTTGCATATATGTTACTGGCAACTCCCCCAAAGATCGATAAAAAAAATTGGATGGCCACGCCCACTCCACCTACCTAAACCGATACACCTGTTGGTGTAAATCGATAAACCCATATATCTCACGCAATTTGAAAACTTAAGTCACCAAATTTTAAAGGTATATTGCTAGTAACACCCTTCATAAATGTGGAAAAAAAATTTTGGACCACGCCCACTCCCGCCCACAAAAAACGATAAATGCCTGTATCTTCCGCAATTTAAGAGCTACAGTTTCCAAACTTAGAAGGTATATTACTGAGACCGATCTCCAAAATTTTTTTAGGACACGCCCACTCCCGCCCCCAAAACCGATAAACGCCCATATCCCCCGCAATTCAAGTATTTCGTAACTGTACACAAATTAAGGTATAATAGTATTCCGCTGTCGGTTACGTCCGACTGCAACGTTCTATCTTGTTTGTAATTCTCATTGTTTTATTTGGACAATCTCTTTTTATTATTTCCATGTACGCTTTTTGGAATGTTGCAAAATCATTTTCATGTGGAAGGTATATAACACTATTTTTAGCGCATAAGTATTCTTTTATAATTTCCTTCGCTTTTTCCGTTGTCATTTCTATATAATTTATTATTATTTTATTTTTGTAGTAATAATTTATTTTCTTGATTTCTTCGTTATTTCCTTTTATTATTTCTATTTGGTGATTGTAATAGTTCAGCGGTCTTTCTGTATTTTGGATGCAATTTTGATTATCTTCACTTGCACTATGTATTGTTGCTACTACACTATCTTGTGTATTTCCCATAAAATTTTCTATTACATTATTTTCTTCCGTTTTAATTCTTGAAAGTGCACCGGCTACGTGATTTTCTTTTCCTGGTATATATTTAATTTCATAATCGAATTCGTTTAATCGTATCTTCCATCTTTGTAGCTTCATGTTTGGTTCTTTTATGTTGTTCAGCCATATAAGGGGTTTGTGATCACTAAGTATTTCGAAATTTCTGCCAAATAGGTATGATCTGAAATTTTTCGTTGCCCATATTATTGCTAATAATTCCTTTTCTATTGCTGAGTATTTTATTTCATGTTCATTCAAAGTTCTGCTCGCATAACATATTGGTTTATGTTCTTGTGATAAAACTGCTCCTAATGCGTAATTACTGTCGTCGGTTGTAAGTGAAAATTTCCTGCTGAAGTCTGGATATCTTAATATCGGATCGGACATTATTAGTAATTTAAGTTTTTCTAATGCTTCTATATATGTGGTTTCTTTTATATTTATTTTTTCTCCCTTCTTTAGTTTTAATGTCATTGGCTTTACTACTTTAGCAAAGTTTGGTATGAACTTTCTATAAAATCCACATAAACCTAAGAATCGTTTAATTTCCTTCGGAGTTTTAGGTATTGGAAATTCTTTTACGGCTTTAATTTTAATAGGGTTCGGTTTTATTCCTTCTGTCGTTATTATGTGCCCTAAGAATTCAGT
This sequence comes from Drosophila infuscata, assembly GCA_035042205.1. NCBI lineage: Eukaryota > Metazoa > Arthropoda > Insecta > Diptera > Drosophilidae > Drosophila > Drosophila infuscata. The sequence goes on from JAWNLR010000453.1 coordinate 4,082, forward strand.
TTCTTTCTTCATGAATTCGCATTTATCCAATTGTAATTTTAAATTTGCTTCTCTGAGCTTTTTGAAAACTTTTATCAATGACAATACGTGTTCTTCCAATGAAGTGGAATACACGATTATATCGTCCATGTATACTAAACAGTTTTTGTATATTAGGTTAGGTTAGGTTAGACGGCTGTGACCTGAAGAGGTCAGCACACATAGACCAATTTAATGATCCCTGGTGATGCCGTGGATCTACGTCCTGCTCCGGGAAAAACCCATGGGAAAAATTTGGATAAGTTAGAACCAACCGGTCGCATTTATGTATTTTGCGATCTTGGTTGGTCTGATATGCGCCAGCTGCGTTAAGCTGGATAGGAAATGGCTTCCTAAGAAGGTGGACCGTCTTTTTGCTAGAGCTGGGCATAGACAGAGGAAGTGTTCCGGAGATTCCACTTCCTCCTCGTCTCTGCAGCTCCTGCAGAAATCATTGAAAGGGGTGTTGAGCCTGCTGGCATGAAGGCCCGCTAGCCAGTGACTTGTAATTGCCCGGATCACGGCCGAACAATCACTGCGGTTTAGAAGGCACAGTTCTTTACTGCGCTTGCTGTTGTAATTTGGCCATGTTTGACGAGCTATGCGACTGCATTTGGCGTTGCGCCATTTATCGTTTGATCTGCATCTGGTGGACTCTTTTATTCTGAGCTTGCAGGTAGCTAGGGGCATGCTTACACCTTCCTTTTCAGTAAGGAGGGGTAGCAGAGTACCTTTCCTAGCTAGCTCATCTGCTATGCAGTTGCCTTCAATGTTGCTGTGCCCTGGCACCCATATTAGGCTGATAGCATGCTGCTCTGCCATCTCTTGAAGAGATTTGCGGCAGCATGCTACTGTTGTCGAGTTCATTGACATTGCACCCAGGGATTTGATCGCCGCTTGGCTGTCAACATAGATGTTGACGTTGGAGGAGCTAATTTTTTACCTTTTCAGGCAATTCAGTGCTTCTTGTATGGCTATAACTTCAGCTTGGAACACACTGCAGTGTGCCGGAAGGCTGAAGGATAGCCGAGTGGTAAGCTGGGAGGAGTAGACGCCCCCGCCTACCTGATTGTCGAGTTTGGACCCGTCTGTAAAGAATTCTACGGTCGCTGAGAGACCGGGGGTTCCGTGTGCCCATTCTTCCCTTTGTGGGAAGAGGGTATTAAAAGGTGTCGTGAGTTGGACTACTGGTGTGCAGTAGTCTGTTCTGATGGGTATGTCGTGTCTCCCAATCAGAATGGAGGCATGGCCTTTGTTTTGGTTATTCCACGATGTGGATTCCCTAAGTCTAACAGCTGTGAGAGTTGCCTGTTCAAGGCCTTCTACTTCTAAGCTTTGAATATCCAGGATGGCATCAAGTGTCTCATTTGGAGTGGAGCGAAGCGCTCCCGAGATACACAGTTCAGCCATCCACTGAACCTTGGTTAGTATCTTCATGGTGGTTTGCTTTTTAAGGCAAGGCCACCAAACTATAACCCCATATAAAAGAATGGGCCTGATAATTGATAGGTACATCCATCGGACAATATTAGGGGTCATACCCCATCTGAGTCCTATGGATTTCCTACATGTGAAAAGGGCTACTGTAGCTTTTTGAGCCCTTTTCTGCGTGTTTAGGTTCCAGTCCAATTTCCTATCAAGTGTCAAACATAAAAATTTGGCACTGGGTCTGAAGGAAAGGGCCGTATTATTTAGTCTTGGAGGGACAAGGGGAGGAATTTTGTATTTCCTTGTGAAGAGCACAAGTTCGGTTTTCGTGGGGTTGACACTTAAACCGCAACTATTTGCCCAAGATGACAAGGTCTTTAGTTTGCTTGTCATCAAGTCACATAAAGTTTGAGGGTACTTTCCTCTGAAGATGATTGCTACGTCATCCGCATAGGCGACCGTCTGACAGCCACCCCCCTCTATGTCGCGCAGCAGTTTATTTACTGTCAGGTTCCATAGGAGAGGTGATAGAACTCCCCCTTGGGGCGTTCCTCTACTGACGTATCTGGATAGGGTAGACGATCCAAGTGTAGATGTCACAATCCTGCGTGTTAGCATTTGATTGATCAATCCCACTAAACCGGGGTCGACCTCCAGACTCGTCAGTGCTTCAGTTATCGCCTCTGGGATGACGTTGTTAAAAGCACCTTCGATATCGAGGAAAGCTATTAAGGTGAATTCTTTTAAGAATAAAGATGATTCTATTTGTTTGACCACAGAATGAAGGGCAGTATCCGTGGATCTACCCTTCCTGTATGCGTGTTGTGAACCAGAGATTAAATTCGGGTCTATAAAACTATTTAGGTACAGACTAATGAGTCTTTCTAGAGTTTTGAGCAGAAAGGATGTTAGACTGATGGGTCTGAAGTCCTTTGCATTGGTATGGGATGGTTTCCCTGCTTTGGGGATGAAGGTGATCTTTGATTTAAGCCAAGAAGGAGGAATTTGTCCAGTCTTGAAAATTTCACCAAAGATCGTGTGTAGCCAGTTAATGGCTAAATCGCCCGCTTTTTGTAGTTGAGCCGGGCATATATTATCGGGACCTGGGGATTTTAGCGGTTTGAAGCTATTAATCGCCCATCGTATATTATCTTTGCTGAGGATAGGTGTCATTGAAGCAACAGCACCTGTCCCAGAGCAATCATTGGTTAAGGGTTGCTTAGAGCACCCTGGAAAGTGGGTCCTAAGAAGGATATCTAAGGAGTCCTCACTTGAGTCAGACCAAGAGTTGTCGTCTCTATTGAGATAACCCAAGATTGGATTTGTTTTGGATAGAACCTTCCTGAGCTTTGCGGCTTCGCTGGTTGAGTCTATCTCCGTACAGAATTCTCTCCACGATCTTCTTTTTGCCTGTCTGATGGCTTTTTTATATTCCGCCAGACTAGACTTATAGATAGACCAGTGTGAGTCTTCATTGCGCGCTTTTGCTGCGTTGAAAAGGGATCTACAACTCTTCCGGAGGACACTGAGTTGAGATGACCACCAAGGGGGCTTTTTCCTAGACGTGGGCCTTGTGATGGGGCACGCTACTCTAAGGGCTTTATCACATGCCCTGGTGAAGGTTTCTGTAAGCTTGTACAGGTTGTCTACAGAATTCTGACCTGTCAGCGGACTTTTGGGCAGAATGCGATTAAGTACGCGATTATACTTATCCCAGTTTGTTTTCCTCCTATTGAGGAAGTTTGCTGGTTTGGAGGAGTTGAGAACTATACTGAACTCAATGTACCTATGGTCGGAGAAGGAGTGATCTTCTGAGACCCTCCATCCCGCCACCCGGTCACTGAGAAAGCTTGAGACTAGGGTGAGGTCTAAGACCTCTTTCCTGTTTTTAATAATAAAGGTTGGGTCATTGCCTACATTACTAATCTCTAGGTTTGAGTTTATAATGAATGACAAGAGTGACTCACCCCTTGGGTTTATATCCGTGCTCCCCCACTGTGTGTGGTGAGCGTTGGCGTCGCAGCCTATGATCAGGCCTATCTTCCTCGTCTCACACTCTTGGACAAGGGATTTAACCTTGTCGTCGGGAGGCTGGTCCGGGCTGTCGTGAGCCATATAGGACGACAGTAGCCTTATTGGGGCCGTGGATAGCTCCAGGCTTACTGCCGTGTTGTCGCAGTTGCTAAAATTATTGAGCAGAAATATACTTAGATGCTTCTTAGCTAAAATGCAGGTTCTTGTTTTACCTTCGGTATGAGCTCTGATGAGCTTATAATCCCTGTTGCTTAGTCCGCAAACCCTGTCTCCAACCATCCAGGGCTCTTGGACCAACGCAACATCGACTTCGCCTTTTGATAGGCGAAGCGTAAGGGCAGCGGATGCTGCTTGGTGGTGAAGGTTAATTTGTAGAAGTCTTAGAGACATCTACAGCATTAACCTCCACCACCGTTTTCTCGCATTCATCCTCTTCCGAGAAGGACAGCTCGTCCTGGTCGATTTCTCGACATAGTGCCTCGAGGCCTCGTGTCAGCGTGGAGTCGTCAGAGGTGTAGCCGGTTGATTCTGCGTCAACCTCTGGCACCACCATGGGGGGTTCCTTTCCGACTGGTTTGTCGGTGGACTCACCCCCAGTAGCTGCATCCGACTTATACACCTTTATATTTAAGGATGATAAGCCTAGACTCAGCCGCCCTTTTGCAGCTTCAATTGGCGCTAGTGATTCCTTATTTAGGAGTATCACTGCTTGCCTCTTAAGGCCTTGCGTTTCCTCTACTTTCACTATCCTCCAGTCGTGGGTGGGTAGTGATGGGTTGCAGATCTGCAACATCTCGAGCACATCCTCTGGCTTCGCGTTTGCTGGTAGCCAGATCCGTGCTCTCGGTCTACTCGGGACCTCACTCCAGTCAACAGCGACTAGGTTGGCCCCTTCATACACCTCTCCAACGCTTGCTACTGCCGCCTTATATAACTTGACGGAGTGCTCGTTTTGACAGGCTATAACTTTTATATTGCCCTGGTACCACCCGGCATCTATGCAGTCTGGCGGTGGTCCTGGGGCATTGCGTATTTGCTGTAGGCAGCAGGTCATCAAAGCCCCCTCTACCACAGCCCATTGGTTTCTAGGGCTCCTTCCCTCCGGGTTGCCTCTGTCGAGAATCCCTATAAGGATTCTTTCCTTGGCAATTTCGGCGAAGGAACGCCCTGGTTGGACCCTGGCTCTCTTGGCCACTGGTCCTGGTGCTTCTTGTGAGCGCTGCCTTTTTGTCTGGCTCTGCGCTGGTTTCGTGATGTTAATGTCGAAGGCAGGTAGTATTTTGTTTGCCCACTCCACCTTGTTCAGCCATTCTGCTGATGGTGGAGTTGTGCCCTTATACGCGCTCTGCCTTCTTAGAATGTTGGCTGCTTTCTTACGCTCAACATACGATATCTTAGACGCCTGGGTACTGGTGGAGGGTAGTTCTTCCTCCACGCCAGCTCCTCTTTGAGGTTTGGCTGCACTAATGGCGTGCCTTACCTCATTGGAACCGTGCGTGTTGGTCGCACTACCCGTCCCTCCTGCCCCTCCGGCAAGACCGACCGGCTTGCTTGCCTTGTCTGGTCTAAGGTTGCTTTGGCCAGGCTTGGGTGCCACTGCCGCCGCTTTTGTAGGATTTCTCCATTCCGGTTTTGGGAGAGTTCCGGACTCTGAATTTTTAAAATTTTTTGGTTCCATATTTGGTCCCACGAGTTGCGGAGAAAGAAGGTCCGCCTGCACAGAGATCCGCGATGTGCAAGTAAGGCTAGTTAATATCGGAGGTCGCCAGGTATCCGATATGCTCCGTAAGCGACTGGGCTATTTTTTGGGCCCCCAGCCAGGCTGACTTTCGGCACGGGTCGCATACACCTTAGTCCGGCCCTACCTCAACCATGATAAGCTCCTTAGCCAATGACATGCCTATATGAAGAGCAGGTCAGAGGTTCAGGTAGCAGATCTTGGCTAGCATCAGTCTGTTCAGACCACTGAGATGCTATTTCCAGTCGGCACCCTCGTGGAGGGTCCAGTTGAGGAAATTTTGCCGACCTTTGTATATTAAATCTCCTAGAATATTGTTCATGCAACGTTGAAAGGTTGTTGGTGCGTTTTTCAAACCGAATGGCATTCGAGTATATTCGTAATGACCAGTTTTTGTAGAGAATGCTGTTTTGGCAATTGATTTTTCATACATTTGAATCTGATGAAATCCTTTAGCTAAATCTATTGTTGTGAAATATTGACATCTTCCTAACTTATCTAATATTGCATCCATTACAGGTATTGGATATTTATCGCTAACTGTCTTTTCGTTAAGACTACGATAATCCACTACTATCCCATATTTTTTCTGACCTGATGCGTCCTCCTTTTTCGGTACTATCCATATTGGTGAACAGTATGGTGAATTTGATGGCCTAATGATACCTTTTTGTATCATTTCTTTCATTTGTTTATTAACTTCTTCATCGTAGCTTTGTGGATATCTATAGGGTTTCCTATAGCAAGGGTTTTCATCTTTTGTATTGATAACGTGTTTTACTGTATTTGTGAAAGTCAAATTGTCACTCTCTCTATACTGTATATCGTCAAATTCAAACAAAATCCTTTTTAGTGCGGTTTTTTCTTCTTGGTTTAGATGTTCTAAACGGTATTGATTTCCTTCATTTAATTCATTTTCTAATGCATACATTACATGTTCATCTTTTACTTCTGACGGATTTTCGTTATTATTTTCTTTATCTTCTTCTTTATCTTCAGTATCATATCTAAAATAAAACCTATAATCACTTAATTCAACAAACTCTTCCTAGTAGTTGATCATACAATTACAATCCTTAAGGAACGTTCGGCCTAAGAGGATATCAAAATTTTTGGAAAAATTATGTATGTAGAATTTCTGATCAGTCGGACAAAGTTTACTTGGTGCTAGTGAAATGCTTGCTTTTAGATTTGCTTTCCCACTTATGGTTTGGCAACTAATATTTTCTGATGTGGTATTAATATTTAAAAAGTTTTCGTTCATTGTATTAATTGATGATCCTGTGTCTACCAGGCATCGTAATTTTATATTATTCATTATTATGTTTATGAATGGGGTTCTGTGTTTCTGTCCGAGGCTACTTGATGAAAATTTTCTGCCCATTCCATTCTGGACTTCCCACTGTTGCTTGGTCTTTGTCTTTTTACTGGTTGGCTAGGTGGTCTGCTAGTACTTTGATTATTTTGGTTTGTTTGATAGTTAATGGGGTTTTGCATTCTACCTTGGTTAAGGTTTTGTTGAAATTCGTTATATAATTGATCGTTACTTGATTGTTGATTCCTATAGTTGTAATTCTGTTGATTTCTTGGATAATAATTTGTATTATAATTTGGATTATAATTTTGTTGGGGTCTCGGATTTTGATAGTTGTTATAATCCTGTTGGGGTTTTTGGTTTTGGTAATTATTATAATTTTGTTGGGGTCTCTGATAATTTTTATACCCTGAACCCATTAAAAATGGGTAAAAAGGGTATAATGGTTTTGTGCAAATGTATGTAACAGGCAGAAGGAAGCATCTCCGACCCCATAAAGTATATATATTCTTGATCAGGATCAATAGCCGAGTCGATCTAGCCCTGTCCGTCTGTCTGTCCGTCTGTCCGTCTGTATGAAAACGCGGATCTCAGAGACTATAAGAGCTAGAGACTTCAAATTTGGAATATAAGATCTCGTATACCAGGCGCAGATCAAGTTTGCGTTATTTTATCGATAACTGCCTCAGTTTCTGAATTATAGATACATTTAGATTTTCGATAGCAGTAAATTCCACATATCTCTCACAATTTAATGGTTACAGTCACCAATTTTGGTTGGTAGGTTGTTGGCGAGGTCCTTGAAAGATCGGCATGTGCCACGCCCACCTTCGACGCCCCCATCACCCCCGCCCCTAAAATTTTCAAATGGCTATATCTTCCGCAGTTTTTGAGTAGGGAACGTCAAATTTGGTAGGTATATTACTGGTAGTCGCCTTTAAGAATCGATAACAAATTTGTGGTGCCACGCCCACACCTGCGCCTATAATCGACAATTCCGATTGTAAATCGATAACTCCCTATATCTCCGAACATTTTAAAGATAGAGTAACCAAACTTGGAAGGCAATTTGCTGGTAACCTCCTCCAAAGATTGGCATACCAATTTTTGGACCACGCCCACATCCGCCGCCCTCAGGAACTTCGTCCCTAGAAATTTAAAATGCGCATATCTGCCGTAATTTGCAAGCTAGAGTCGCAAAATTTTGCATATATGTTACTGGCAACTCCCCCAAAGATCGATAAAAAAATTGGATGGCCACGCCCACTCCACCTACCTAAACCGATACACCTGTTGGTGTAAATCGATAAACCCATATATCTCACGCAATTTGAAAACTTAAGTCACCAAATTTTAAAGGTATATTGCTAGTAACACCCTTCATAAATGTGGAAAAAAAATTTTGGACCACGCCCACTCCCGCCCACAAAAAACGATAAATGCCTGTATCTCCCGCAATTTAAGAGCTACAGTTACCAAACTTAGAAGGTATATTACTAAGATCGAACTCCAAAATATTTTGGGCCACGCCCACTCCCGCCCACAAAAAACGATAAATGTCTGTATCTCCCGCAATTCAAGAGCTACAGTTACCAAACTTAGAAGGTATATTACTAAGATCGGGCCACGCCCACTCCAGCCCCCAAAAACGATAAACCTATAATGCATTTAAAGCTTGGTTCAGGGTATATGGTAGTCGAGCTCACTCGACTACAGCGTTCTTACTTGTTAGTTTAGCTGTGGTTCGCTGTCTCCATTGACTCGCGTTGCACTTCTTCTGCTCCAGATGCGTTGCTTCACAGGTTATCTCTTTACTTGGTAACTCCACTGACTGTGTCGCGCCGTGCTGCGGCGCTCCTTATATAGGTCAGCCAGTGACCTTTTGCCGGGACTGTACCCGGGTGGCGTGATGTTTTTGCGGTGGCGTGATTTCTGGTAACTTTCCACTCACTTTCGCTGGCGCCAACCATTGTCTGCCGCTGGTGTGAGCATAGATGGCAGTATTGCACCCGCAATACTGCTCCCACACCAACGGTGCATGTCCTCCTTGACCTGTGTGCCCGACACGCTCAATTGGCTGAATGCCAGCGTTAGAAAGGGAGGGGACGAAAGAGAGCGAATTCGCCGCAACTGTGTCGGGGCCGGATTTCTGCCCGATCGACAGTTGCTGTGAGGGGCGCATAAATTATGGCTCCTCACACTCCCCCCTTTCTTCGGTAGTGGGAAAATGGTGTTATTTTCCCCTGGTCCCCGTGAAATTGTGTTACGCTCTGATCATTGTATATGTATCTTTTTTTTATACCCTGAACCCATTAAAAATGGGTAAAAAGGGTATAATGGTTTTGTGCAAATGTATGTAACAGGCAGAAGGAAGCATCTCCGACCCCATAAAGTATATATATTCTTGATCAGGATCAATAGCCGAGTCGATCTAGCCCTGTCCGTCTGTCTGTCCGTCTGTCCGTCTGTCCGTCCGTCCGTCTGTCCGTCTGTCCGTCTGTATGAAAACGCGGATCTCAGAGACTTCAAATTTGGAATATAAGATCTCGTATACCAGGCGCAGATCAAGTTTGCGTTATTTTATCGATAACTGCCTCAGTTTCTGAATTATCGATACATTTAGATTTCTGATAGCAGTAAATTCCACATATCTCTCACAATTTAATGGATACAGTCACAATTTTTGGTTGGTAGGTTGTTGGCGAGGTCCTTGAAAGATCGGCATGTGCCACGCCCACCTCCGACGCCCCCATCATCCCCGCCCCTAAAATTTTCAAATGGCTATATCTTCCGCAGTTTTTGAGTAGGGAACGTCAAATTTGGTAGGTATATTACTGGTAGTCGCCCTTAAGAACCGATAAAAAATTTGTGGTGCCACGCCCACACCTGCGCCTATAATCGACAATTCCGATTGTAAATCGATAACTCCCTATATCTCCGAACATTTTAAAGATAGAGTAACAAAACTTGGAAGGCAATTTGCTGGTAACCTCCTCCAAAGATTGGCATACCAATTTTTGGACCACGCCCACATCCCCCGCCCCCAGGAACTTCGTCCCTAAAAATTTAAAATGCGCATATCTGCCGTAATTTGCAAGCTAGAGTCGCAAAATTTTGCAGGTATGTTACTGGTAACTCCCCCAAAGATCGATAAAAAAATTGGATGGCCACGCCCACTCCACCTACCTAAACCGATACACCTGTTGGTGTAAATCGATAAACCCATATATCTCGCGCAATTTGAAAACTGAAGTCACCAAATTTTAAAGGTATATTGCTAGTAACACCCTTCATAAATGTGGAAAAAAAATTTTGGACCACGCCCACTCCCGCCCACAAAAAACGAAAAATGCCTGTATCTCCCTCAATTTAAGAGCTACAGTTACCAAACTTAGAAGGTATATTACTAAGATCGAACTCCAAAATATTTTGGGCCACGCCCACTCCCGCCCACAAAAAACGATAAATGCCTGTATCTCCCGCAATTCAAGAGCTACAGTTACCAAACTTAGAAGGTATATTACTAAGTTCGGGCCACGCCCACTCCAGCCCCCAAAAACGATAAACCTATAATGCATTTAAAGCTTGGTTCAGGGTATATGGTAGTCGAGCTCACTCGACTACAGCGTTCTTACTTGTTGTTTATGTTTTTCTTATTAATTAATTTAACGTAAAATCTATTAAATCAATTTAAATTTCCTTAATTATAAGATAGAAAATAATAATGCTGAATTGGTGATTGGTTAATATACTGCTAATAATAACAACGGGTGGTCAAGTTTAACTTATACATATATATATATGATTTCTAATTCCTTTTGAAAACCCTTCTCAAATAGCTTTTCGTCGACGAACCTTGGGCCCAACGATCGCATCGACTGCAGAAAACTAAAAACACCGAAATGAGTGAGTAAAAATAAAACTGCTATAATGTAGGTCCTACAAAAAGAAATTGTACAATTAGCGAATAGGAAAAATATATATGTGTATGTATATAAAATAAGTATGACCAACAGCATAGTATAATCAACCACCGAAAGATATATCTAGAAGCCTTAATTTAAGTAAAATATTATAAGATACAATTTGGCATGAAGCCTGAAAAATAAATCAATTAAACTTATTTGGTTATTCAAAAGAAACGAAAAGAAACCAATTCATGAAAACAAAATAATCGTTGTAAAACACCAGAAAAAATGAAATTAGAATTTACATTAGATATAAGACTATCAATAGGAGAATGAATACAATTGTTCCTATATTGTTCGAGGACTTATACATTTAAGAGTAAATTAAATATGAATTGCTAAGAAATTATCCATTGTCTGTCGAGTATCCATGCTAGGGTTTTATAAAATGTGGTAGGATTTAATGAGTCTCTCCAAGGGATAATGTAACATACTAAGATCATTATCTCTAATAAAACGAGTTTCTCAGGTAGTAACACAAGTGTTACTTATTTTGTAAAAGCGCAATAATTAAATGTGGCAGAGTACTTTTGTATGGTTTAAGGGAGAAAGAACCCCGACAATTCGGCGTGCTAAGACGAGCATAGCGAGAGTGCGCACATCAATCTCAACCATACGCCGCTCGAATGTATTGACATTCCACCCGCCATTTAAATACACTCCCGTACACTACAGTGTCTTGCAACTTCACTCAATGGCAATAAGGGTCGTGTCGGTCGTTGGTTTTTGCAAATCCATTGCGAAACGCTCAACACACGAGCTGAATGCAATATTCAAGTTTATTTTTGTTTCACGCTCAACAGCCTTGCAAATTGTAATTTATGAGACAAATTTTTATGCACCACTTTCGAAAATTTATTGTACATTGGCAACGCACTAAGACGAACCCGATTGGGATATGTTTTCAAAAACATCTGGTGCTCTTAGGCTCTTGTTTTATTTATGGTATTTTAAATTATAAACTAAGCATTTGTTAAGCTAGTAGCTTACGAATCCACAACATAAGATAAGTTCATGTGTGGTATTCATTCATATATTTTTTTCTTCTGAATGCTGCATGTTATTTGGTACTTAACTCATTCATTGTGTATTCCATGATGGAAGAGACTCGTACACATAAAAGTGTTGACTCTCAGCAGATCTACGCATAGTATAATCCAAGATACATTTAAAAGTCATTTATCATGTCTGAGACAAAGGACTTTGGCTCAACTATTTGTCAATGGTGTATTTTTAGACTCGTAAACTTACTATGTATGTATATAATTTTCGATAACGCAGTGATCGACGACTGAACTCATCCATTAATATCAGTCGAAAGATTTCTGGGTCCGCGCTTGGTATCGTTGGGCCACTTGGTATCGTTGGGCCACTTGAATGTACTGCTCGTTAGTACTTCAACGTCCAAATAATAAAAAAAAAACAAGTTTCACCTTGTAACAAGTAAGAACGCAGAGTCGAGTGAGCTCTACTACCATAACCAAGCTTAGGTTTAAGCTTAGGAAAATACATTATTGGTTTATTTCCAAATGTCCCATTAAATAGTTTCGGACACTCTTATGTAAAAAAGGTGTGCAATGCTATTCGTTCTTATGGAAATGCTTTAAAAAAAAAAACAGGATTTAACAATTACGTCAATTTTTTTTAAATTTTTGTTACTATTAAGGACATGCATACCAATTTAAGATATGGCGAATGTCTAATTGCTGTCGATTCTGATCTTGCGTCAGATTACTTCTCACCTCCATTTGCTTTAGACATCGAATTTAGAAGTATTAATATTGAGCTAAATATTGAGTTTATTACTTGATCTTATATCCCACCTTAACATACCTTAATCATCTATCCGCTAATCAGTACATTTCCTCTATGCTTTCTGATAGAGACTATCTGATTGTAAGTGGTGACTTTAATCTTCCTAATATTATATGGTCCTTTCCAGCAAATGTATGTAGGAATGGGAAAAGACACGGATCGTCAGGAACAAAAGGGTGCTCGAAGTGGTCACCGTTATTGAGAGACGGGACACTGAGAGAGAACAGAGAGAGAATGTGAGTGAGTTTTGCGAGTATTCGGTGCCGAGATCTCGTTGGAAACACATCGTTGGCATAAAGTCCACAAACAATTCATTAAAATTGTGTAATCGTATAAGTTGAAGTGAATATGTATTATTTAGTAATACCCGATAATAATATTAATAAACTATAATTATAATAAAAAATGTGGATGTGGACTTAATTACTACGAGGGAAATACCCAATCCATAGTTTGGGGCCGGGATTTCGTAAAATAATACTCCAGTTTCCCTGAAGTGGAAGCTCGTCGTGGAATTAAATAACCAAAATCCTACAAATGGGGGATCGTCCGGGAGATCTAAATAAAAACAATACATAAATAATTCGCTTGAACATTGTGCGATTTTAAAAATTGCGTAATTTGTGCTGTGAGAGGTAGTCCATTAAGACTTGAAAGCGAGTGAAAGAGAAGGCCGTATGCAGTGAAACGGAATTTCGAAAAGTTGTGAAATTCGCTTCGTTCGAATCGAGGAAGTGACGAAACGGTTAAGGAAGGCGACGCTAAAGAGTGCAGAAGAAAAGGCGTGCCTGTACAGACGAGTGAAGGTAAGCAGCTGAGGCTTGTAGGCAAAGTCGACGACAAAAGCTGTCTGTATTAGATTCGACGAGAGATGCCGTTACAGCAGAGGCGCAATTCGTCGGAAGCAGAGGCGCCAGCAGCGAGACAAACGGTCAGACGATCAGAGGACAAGACAACATAAGCAGTGGCGAGAGTGTTGTTGGTGTGTGAGCGGATCTAGACGATAGGCAGGTGGTAGGAAAAGGTGCAGACGACAAGAAAGCAGCGGCAGAGGACGTGCTTATACAGAGAATAGAGGCAAATAGTTGTGGTTTGTGAGTATAATCTGGTATAGCGGCGACAAATGCAGTGTTCAAGTCGTGCTGTGAGTTGCCGAAAATTAATCGGCGCCAGGGGTGAGACGAACGCTACGAGTGAAGCAAAAAAAAAATTTACAGAAGAACTAACATAGTGTTAAGTGTAATCGTTAACAGTCGCAAATGTGTATGTATTGTTAAGGCTAAAGATGAGTTAACATAAGTTAAGTTTAACATTGATCTTGCGTGTTGCCGTCGGCATTTTGCCGAGTCGGCAGATTTTAAAAAATAATTAATTGTGTAATTAATTGTAAGGTGACAAAAATGAGCAGAAGCGAAATCTTGGTATTGCGTGTAGCGGACTTGCGGCAGAAGTTATCAGAGTTTAGATTTAGTGCAAATGGGAAGAAATTAGAGTTGCAAAATAGACTAATGAATCATTTTGGGTTGCCTGTATCTTTTGCAATCTAAGAGCTACAGCTACCAAACTAAGAAGGTATATTACTAAGATCGAACTCCAAAATTTTTTGGGCCACGCCCACTCACTTCCTTTACATTTAATCAAGCCTGGATGCTCGCCAGGTCCTGATGGAGTTCCAGGATGTGTACTTAAGTACTGTTCTGGTCTATTTGCAAACCTTCACTTAAATTATTTACCTTGTCTGTTGATACTTGTTGTTTTTCCGTTATTTGGAAGGAAACCTTTATTACTTTTCTCCATAAGAATGGCTCAAAGTCCGATGTAAGAAACTACAGGGTTATTTCCAAATTGCCGCAATACCTAAGGCATTTGAGCAAATAGTAACAACTCAACTGCAACACTTATGTAGATATATTATTTCACCTTTCCAGCATGGTTTTGTAAAATGTAGATCTACTACCACTAAAATTCTAGAATTTACTTCACTTGTGATCAAAGGATTTCAGAATAAAATACAAACTTATATTGTTTAAGTGGCCCAACAATACCAAGCACGGGCTTGTTAACGCGCGGACCCAGGCGAAAGCAGTCCACCCCTGGTTACTGATACGAAGATCGCGAATTGGAAGAAAGATGGCACAACTAAACATTTTTAATTACTTCAATAGGGGAATTGCACTTAATTAAAAGGAAAAGCATATTATAATTAGTACATAAAATTCTAAATGGATTATGTATAGCATAATTCGAACTACAAGATTGAAGAAAGATGGGTAGAAAGTTCCTTGTATTTCTGATCGGAACTGTAAAATTTATTTCGCTAATTAACTCCGAAGAATCAATCTCACCGTTTATAAGCTTGTGTAAAAAGATTACGCCAAGCATTGTTCTACGATCGGAAAGTGAAGGAAGATTTATTTATAGAAGTCTACTACGGTAGGAAGGTAAACTAAAATTAGTAGTCCAGTTTAGACGTCTAAGTGCAAGTAAAAGTAATTGCTTTTGCACGGATTCTATTCTGTCCTGATGAACCTTGTAATTGGGTGACCATATACAAGACCCATATTCAAGAATAGGACGCACAAGAGACATGTAAAGAGTTTCAGTGATATAGGGATCGTCAAATTCTTTTGACCAGCGCCTAATGAAACCTAGGACACCAAGCGACCCGATTAGCAGTCGCAGAAATGTGCTTGTCAAACTTAAGCTTGGGTTCTAAGAGGATACCCAAATCATCAACACATTCTATGCGTTCCAGTGGTTTGCCATTAAGGAAATAATTGAGTAAAATAGGCATTCGCCTATAAAAGGACATGACTTTGCATTTATCACAATTAAGATTTAATAAATTAAAACGACACCAGGCTTCAAAACTATCTTAGTCAGCTTGAAGCCTCTGTCCAGTAAGAGAGTCAGTAGTTGATAAACGGAACGTAACCTGATCGGCGTACTTCAGTACCCGAGAATAGCTTATAACAGACGGAAGGTCATCTCTAGATAAAGTATCTTGCATAGGAACCAAGGTGACTTCCTTGAGGTACTCCGGAAGTGACCTGAATCAGACTTTGAGATGAAACCTCTGAAGAAAACTCTCTGTGTTCTTAAGAGTAAATGCTTTGATGTCCAATTAGTCAGATTATCTGGAAGTCCCAGAAGATAAAGCCCAGAAGATCAAAAGCCTTACTGAAATCAGTGTAAACAACCTCCGTTTGCATTTTGTTCTGAACACCTTTGATGACAAAAGAGGTGAATTCTAATCAGTTAGTGGTTGTAGATCTATATTTCATGAAATCATGTTGACAGGGTGAAATAAAAGATCTACAAATATGTTGAAGTTGAGAAGTTTTCAATTTCTCAAAAACTTTAGGAATGGCAGACAATTTAGAGACACCTCTATATTTTTGAACATTTGATTTGTTTCCCTTTTTAAGGAGAGGGGATAATAAACGATTCTTTCCAAATATTCAGGAAAAGAGCTTAACTCCACGGACAATTCAAAAAGTTGTAGCAAGGGCTTCAAAAGACCATCGGCACAGTACCTTAGCACACAGCCAGGTACCCCATCCAGGTCCCGGTAAAAATACCGGCTTAATACCGTTTGGTTACGCAGGTATCTGCGCCAAACAACAATTAAAGCAGCTTCTCTCTTAATATTTATCTCTTTGATAAGTTATGCTCTGCGCAGCATAAAGAGCAAATTAACGTAAAGATCATAACTGTTGTTTTGTATATGCTCATCGGCATTTCGTTGTATTGCATTTGTTTTCACTTTGCTTGCCCTTTGCCTTTGCTGAGCGCAAGCAGCAGCTGCAATTCGGCAGCTAGTTAGTTCTATTTGGTCAACCGAGAATTCAAGTCGCGGCACGGTATTCGACACCGCTTGCCAAAAAATTAATTCGTACAATTAAAGTGCAAAGCTCGACTCGGAGCTTATAATAAAAATTTGTAAATATTTTTAAGTTTGGCCACGAAGGCAAATAAACTAAATTTATAGAAAAGCAAATTTCGGTGCGTTTCTATTTATTTGTGTGACTTTGGAAAAATTCGATAGCTATTGAAAAAGCTCAATAGCTCAACAATACCCTTCAAGTCCCTAAATAAAGAGCTCTCAGTTATCATAGGTACAAAAATGCAATTAGAGCGACTGACTGGATAAGGATATGGCAAAACCACATGATGATCATGGGAACTATAGGTAGATTGAAAAAATTCCGCAAATAGATCGGCGATGGCCTGATCTGAGTCTGCAGTCTTTTTTCGAAAAATACAGTAGAGGGAAGTGCTGCTGAACCACGCTTTGTGTTGACAAAATCATAGAAACGTTTAGGATCCCGCTGAAACTGTAAACTACAGTCTCTTAGGTACTCCTTATAACATTTGTCATTTATAGCAGAGAAATTGGATCGTGCAATCAAATAACGAGAGTAATCCAAGGAAGAGCCAGTTTCCCTGAATTTCTTGAACATTCTCGACTTTCGATTTTTTAAATTGATCAATTCCCGCGTAAACCACACAGGTTTATTAGACCTACATGGCTCACGAGCAGGAACACACAAGTCAAATAAATCGTCTAAAGTATTCTGAAAGATATAGATTTCTCCATGCATGTCCCCACAACTATAAAGCTGGGACCAGTCAGTCTGCAATCAGAGTCGAGTTTGTCAAAATCGGTTTTCCGAAACTGACGAACTCGCCCTCATAGTTTGTTATCCTGACTTGATACCTTAGTGGGAAAATCAAACAGTACTTCCAGAGTAGGGTGATAGGGATCTTCAGGATTGGACATGTGTTCAGAACGGGAAACACAGAAAAAGGAGGGATCCATGACAAAAACAAGATCAAACATCTTATCCAATGAATTTGGTATAGCATTGATTTTACTCAAAGATATCCCAAACAAACCATCGAGAAACTCACTCTGAGTCGTAGGTATCAAGACACTTGAGTCTGGACAAGAAGTCCATGTAGTTCCAGTGAGATTAAAATCACCAAGAACTACAAGAAAGTCACGATCAGAAAGTTTAGTAGACACAGCTAATATAGCATCCAAATGGGACAAATATATGGAACTATCTGAACACGGTGGGATGTAGAAACACGTAATAAAAATAACAACAGCCTTTACGTTTTGATAGCCAAATAAGAGAGAGCTAGTTAGTTTTTTGTGCTATCAGAAACAACAAGAGGTTTGTTTAAACTACCACTAGTAGAAGAAAGAACAATCGGAGACCGATTTTTCTTTTTCGCAGTATATTCCTTTACAACAACATGGTCCGGCCAGAATTTTTTGCAACAAATGTTACTGAAATATTCAGGCGAAACATTTATCTTAAAGGAAGAGATTTCCCGAATATAGGAAAATTGAAATTTTTCCACCTTTATGGGTGCTTTAATCTTAGCCTGTATATAGGACTTAACATCATCCGGATGTGGTATCAGGGGAAAGCCTGGAAACAAATATTTGTTTATTAGGTGGAACACCTACTAGGGTCGTGGGAGGAACCTTAGCAACAGCATGTGGTGGAGCTGTAACTTTGGTTTTATGACCAGTTGATTCAACTGATACATTAGCACCAGCATTTAGATTTGCATCCACGGTGCTAACGCTCACTGAGTCAGCAATATTAACGGGAATGGAAGTCACAACATCAATAGGCATTATGTTGTGACTTCCATCACTTCCACTTTGGAGAGACGGGGAAGAAAGATTTATAAGCTCAATGTTAGGTCCAGACACTGTGGGCACTCGAGAGGGAACCGAGAGTTCATTTGGGCCCTCAGACAGCCTAAAGTTTGCCTTTTTACGCTTTGGAGAATCATTCAAAAGTTTCATGCCCTTGAAATCATTCTCCAAAGCCGAGAATCCATCGAAAAGATTTTTAAACCTACTGAAAAGATCTCCAAAGCCAATCTTTGTCTGCCTGATAAAACCCATCATGTCCCTTTCGACATCCCTGCACTTATCACAAGTCCACTTTAAGCCTGATTTTGCATTAATCAGGACAATGATACGGCCGTTCAAGCCAGCGCATTTTTCGTGTGATACATTGTCACACAACCAGCAGCAAACAAAACCTGACTTAATATTTGTACGGACCTGGCAGTTTATATTATAGCAGACACTCGACATTATTATAAAATGATATTAACATAAATTTATAAAATTCAAATATACTGCGCAAACAAGAGCAAAAATAAATAAATAAATAGAAATATAAGTATGAAGAGAAAAAAAGAACAGACACAATTTAGCCTTTAGCACAGCCGAGGGTTAATGTAAACAAGTAAGAACGCTGTAGTCGAGCTGAGCTCGACTACCATATACCCCTGAACCAAGCTTTAAATGCAGGAGTATGGTTATTAGAAACCTTCTCCTTAAATTTTCCATCCACGTCCACTCCAGCCCCAAAATCTCGAAAAGCTCATCTTCCGTAATTTAAGAGCTACAGTTGCCAAATTTCAAAGAAGCGTTACTATCTTATATCCACCTCAATATGATAGGCAAACTTGGACAGTACTTCTTGGCTGCATACATAGTATTTCGCTGTCGGTTGCGTCCGACTGCAACGTTCTCTCTTGTTTTATATGGATCCATTTGTAATTCGAACAAGTACTCCAAAAACCGAGTGCCGCTTTCCAATGATCTACAAGCTTTCAATTTTACGTATTTGGGTTACTCTGTGCGAAGCAAAGGCTTGAGGCTCAAGCATAAGTCAACGAAGTACAATTTTAGAATCCGAGTGTAAATAAATTTCATCAATTTTAATATTCATACTCGAATAATTTGTTATAAGACCATCCATATTTAAGTCCCTCTTTATTACTTCTGCTACGGTTGGTAATGTTGTAGTGCGCTTGCTTGGTATGCCAAAGAGTATGCTTTGGTCCTTATACTAATCCAAGCTTTTGCTGACGCCCTCTATGAGATTTAAGGGGTACAATCTCCAGCCCTTCAAAGCTTCTCTGGTGAAGACTCTCTCGAGTTCAGTCTGCCCAAAATGATGGTTTTGACATGAAGTGAGGAGAGAAGAGTCTGCCGAAGATGATAGTTGATGTTTGCTCGAGTGCTGACCGCGAAGATGTTGGTTTCGCCAAGTCTCGTCGCGTAAAAAACAAAATTAACAAGATAGAACGTTGCAGTCGCACGTAACCGACAGCGAAATACTATTATACCTTAATTTGTACACAGTTAAGAAATACTTAAATTGCGGGGGATATTGTCGTTTATCGGTTTTTGAGGATGGAGTGGGCGTGGCCCAAAATATTTTTGAGTTCGATCTTAGTAATATACCTTCTAAGTTTGGTAACTGTAGCTCTTAAATTGCGGGAGATACAGGGCACTTATTGTTTTTTGTGGGCGGGAGTGGGCGTGGTCCAAAATTTTTTTCCCACATTTATGAAGGGTGTTACTAGCAATATAAATTTAAAATTTTGTCACTTAAGGTGTCAAATTGCTTGAGATATATGGGTTTATCGATTTACACCAACAGGTGTATCGGTTTAGGTAGGTGGAGTGGGCGTGGCCATCCAATTTTTTTATCGATCTTCTAGGGGGTGCTACCAGTAACATACCTGCAAAATTTTGCGACTCTAGCTTGCAAATTACGGCAGATATGCGCATTTTAAATTTCTAGGGACGAAGTTCCTGGGGGGCGGCGGATGTGGGCGTGGTCCAAAAAATTGGTATGCAAATCTTTGGAGGAAGGGTGCCAGACGAAACTACATTCCAAGTTTGGTTACTCTATCTTTAATATGTTCGGAGATA
>JAWNLR010000454.1:0-39934 GCA_035042205.1 Drosophila infuscata
ATTTGTCCAGTCTTGAAAACTTCACCAAAGATCGTGTGTAGCCAGTTGATGGCTAAATCGCCCGCTTTTTGTAGTTGAGCCGGGCATATATTATCGGGACCTGGGGATTTTAGCGGTTTGAAGCTATTAATCGCCCATCGTATATTTTCTTTGCTGAGGATAGGTGTCATTGAGACAATAGCACCTGACCCAGAGCAATCATTGGTTAAGGGTTGCTTGGAGCACCCTGGAAAATGGGGGTCCTAAGGAGGATTTCTGGAGAGTCCTCACTTGACTTGGACCAGGAGTCGTCGTCTCACTTGAGATAACCTAGAATGGAATTGGTTTTGGATCGAAACTTCCTGATCCTTGCGGCTTCACTGGTTGGTTCTATCACTTTACAGAATTCTCTCCATGATCTTCTTTTTGCCTCTCTGATGGCTTTTTTGTATTCCGCCAGACTAGACTTGTAGATAGACCAGTACCAGTCTGCATTTCGCGATTTTGCCTCGTAGAAATGGGATCTGCAACTCTTGCGGAGGGCACTAAGTTGTGATGTCCACCATGGGGGATTTTTCTTAGAAGTTGGCGCTGGTAATGGGGCACGCTATTCGGAAGGCTTTATCATATGCTCTGGTGAAAGTGTCTGTAAGTTCATACAGATTGTCTACAGAATTCTGACCTGCCGGCGGGCTTTCGGGTAGAATGCGATTCAGTACATGTTTGTACTTATCCCAGGTCTAAAACCTCTTTCCTGTTTTTTTATACCCTTAACCCATTAAAAATGGGTAAAAAGGGTATAATGGTTTTGTGCAAATGTATGTAACAGGCAGAAGGAAGCATCTCCGACCCCATAAAGTATATATATTCTTGATCAGGATCAACAGCCGAGTCGATATAGCCCTGTCCGTCTGTCCGTCCGTCCGTCCGTCTGTCCGTCCGTCCGTCCGTCCGTCTGTCCGTCCGTCCGTCCGTCCGTCTGTCCGTCTGTATGAACACGCGGATCTCAGAGATTATAAGAGCTAGAGACTTCAAATTTGGAATATAAGTTCTCCTGTACCAGGCGCAGATCAAGTTTGCTTTATTTTATCGATAACTGCTTCAGTTTCTGAATTATCGATACATTTCTATTTTCGATAGCAGTAAATTCCACATATCTCTCACAATTTAATGGATACAGTCACCAATTTTGGTTGGTAGGTTGTTGGCGAGGTCCTTGAAAGATCGGCATGTGCCACGCCCATCTCCGACGCCCCCATCACCCCCGCCCCTAAAATTTTCAAATGGCAATATCTTCCGCAGTTTTTGAGTAGGGAACGTCAAATTTGGTAGGTATATTACTGGTAGTCGCCCTTAAGAACCGATAACAAATTTGTGGTGCCACGCCCACACCTGCGCCTATAATCGACAATTCCGATTGTAAATCGATAACTCCCTATATCTCCGAACATTTTAAAGATAGAGTAACCAAACTTGGAAGGCAATTTGCTGGTAACCTCCTCCAAAGATTGGCATACCAATTTTTGGACCACGCCCACATCCGCCGCCCCCAGGAACTTCATCCCTAGAAATTTAAAATGCACATATCTGCCGTAATTTGCAAGCTAGAGTCGCAAAATTTTGCAGGTATGTTACTGGTAACTCCCCCAAAGATTGATAAAAAAATTGGACGGCCACGCCCACTCCACCTACCTAAACCGATACACCTGTTGGTGTAAATCGATAAACCCATATATCTCGCGCAATTTGAAAACTTAAGTCACCAAATTTTAAAGGTATATTACTAGTAACACCCTTCAAAAATGTGGAAAAAAAATTTTGGACCACGCCCACTCCCGCCCACAAAAAACGAAAAATGCCTGTATCTCCCGCAATTTAAGAGCTACAGTTACCAAACTTAGAAGGTATATTAATAAGATCGAACTCCAAAATATTTTGGGCCACGCCCACTCCCGCCCACAAAAAACGATAAATGCCTGTATCTCCCGCAATTCAAGAGCTACAGTTACCAAACTTAGAAGGTATATTACTAAGATCGGGCCACGCCCACTCCAGCCCCCAAAAACGATAAACTTATAATGCATTTAAAGCTTGGTTCAGGGTATATGGTAGTCGAGCTCACTCGACTACAGCGTTCTTACTTGTTTTTTAATAAAAGTGAGACCATTACCTACTTTGCTGATTTCAAGATTTGAATTTTGAATGAAGGACAAGAGTGACTTAACCCTCTGATTTATATCCGAACTCCTCCAATGAGTGTGGTGAGCTTTGGCGTCGCAGCCTATGATTAGGCCTATTCTTTTTTCTTCGCACTCCTGGACAAGGGATCGTACCTTGTCGTCAGGTGGCTGGATCGGGCTGTCATGAGCCATGTAGGACGACAGCAGCCTTATTGGAGTTGGCTCTATGAGATTATATTCCTTGTTGCTCAGTCCGCAAACACTGTTTCCAACAATCCAGGGTTCTTGAACTAAAGCAACGTCGACTTCACCCCCAGCAGCTGCATCAGACTTGTACACCTTTATGGTGACCGAGCAGATGCTGAAATTCAGCCGTCCCTTGGCTGCTTCGATGGGCGTGCCTAACCTCTTTGGAGTCGTGCATGTTGGTTTCGCCTCTCGCCACTCTTGCACCTCCGGCTAGACCGACCGGCTTGCTTGCCTTGTCGGGCACTGTTTGTCTTTGGCCTCCACTGGATTTCTCCATTCCTCCTTTGTGAGAGTGCCGGATTCTGCATTTTTATACCCTGAACCCATTAAAAATGGGTAAAAAGGGTATAATGGTTTTGTGCAAATGTATGTAACAGGCAGAAGGAAGCATCTCCGACCCCATAAAGTATATATATTCTTGATCAGGATCAATAGCCGAGTCGATCTAGCCCTGTCCGTCTGTCTGTCCGTCTGTCCGTCTGTATGAAACAACGGATCTCAGAGACTATAAGAGCTAGAGACTTCAAATTTGGAATATAAGATCTCGTATACCAGGCGCAGATCAAGTTTGCGTTATTTTATCGATAACTGCCTCAGTTTCTGAATTATCGATATATTTAGATTTTCGATAGCAGTAAATTCCACATATCTCTCACAATTTAATGGATACAGTCACCAATTTTGGTTGGTAGGTTGTTGGCGAGGTCCTTGAAAGATCGGCATGTGCCACGCCCACCTCCGACGCCCCCATCACCCCCGCCCCTAAAATTTTCAAGTGGCTATATCTTCCGCAGTTTTTGAGTAGGGAACGTCAAATTTGGTAGGTATATTACTGGTAGTCGCCCTTAAGAACCGATAACAAATTTTGGTTTGCCACGCCCACACCTGCGCCTATAATCGACAATTCCGATTGTAAATCGATAACTCCCTATATCTCCGAACATTTTAAAGATAGAGTAACCAAACTTGGAAGGCAATTTGCTGGTAACCTCCTCCAAAGATTGGCATACCAATTTTTGGACCACGCCCACATCCGCCGCCCCCAGGAACTTCATCCCTAGAAATTTAAAATGCGCATATCTGCCGTAATTTGCAAGCTAGAGTCGCAAAATTTTGCAGGTATGTTACTGGTAACTTCCCCAAAGATCGATAAAAAAATTGGATGGCCACGCCCACTCCACCTACCTAAACCGATACACCTGTTGGTGTAAATCGATAAACCCATATATCTCGCGCAATTTAAAAACTTAAGTCACCAAATTTTAAAGGTATATTACTAGTAACACCCTTCATAAATGTGGAAAAAAAATTTTGGACCACGCCCACTCCCGCCCACAAAAAACGAAAAATGCCTGTATCTCCCGCAATTTAAGAGCTACAGTTACCAAACTTAGAAGGTATATTACTAAGATCGAACTCCAAAATATTTTTAGCCACGCCCACTCCCGCCCACAAAAAAACGATAAATGCCTGTATCTCCCGCAATTCAAGAGCTACAGTTACCAAACTTAGAAGGTATATTACTAAGATCGGGCCACGCCCACTCCAGCCCCCAAAAACGATAAACCTATAATGCATTTAAAGCTTGGTTCAGGGTATATGGTAGTCGAGCTCACTCGACTACAGCGTTCTTACTTGTTTAAATTATTTTTATTTAAATTATTTTTATCCATGAATAGTCCCACGAGTTGCGGAGAAAAGGAGGTCCACCTGCACAGAGATCCGCGATGTGCACGTAAGGCTGTGTAATATCGGAGGTCGCCAGGTATCCGATATGCTCCGTAAGCGCCTGGGCTATTTTTCGGGTCCCCAGCCAGGCTGACTGGGTCGCATACACCTTAATCCGGCCCTACCTCAACTATGATAAGCCCCTTTTGACATGTCTATATAATGAGCAATTCAGAGGTTCAGGAAGCAGATCTTAGCTAGCATCAGTATTATTCAAACCACTGTAATGCTATTTCCAGTCGGCACACTCGTAAAGGGTTCGGTTGAGGAAATTTTGCCAACCAATTTATGGATACAGTCACCAACTTTGGTTGGAAGGTTGTTAGCGATGTCCTTTAAATATTGGCATATGCCGCGCCCATCTGCAACACCCCCCTTCAACCTACCTCTAAAACTTTTAAATGCCTATATCTTCCGTAGTTTTTGAATTGAGAACCTCAAATTTGTTAGGTATATTACTGTTGTCTTTAAGAACCGATAACAAATTTGTGTTGCCATATCTAAATTTGCGCCCATAATCGACAACGTCGATATTTCGGATAGTGTAAATCGATAACTCCGTACTTGAACTTAAAAGGGAATTTGCTGCTAACCTCCTCCGAGGATTGGCATATCATTTCTTGGAAAATATCTCCAATAATTGGTAAGATAGAGTCACCAACTTTTGAAGATATGTTACAATAAGGCAAAACCCAAGTTATTTAATCAAATTATGGGCAATCTGTCAGGCCATCGATAGTCACCAACACGCCCGTTTCTCGCTACAGGCGTAGACTATTGCGGACCAATTTGGATTCATTATAAATTTCGCGGAAAAACACCATATAAAGCATACATATCCGTATTCTGTTGCTTCTCTACAAAGGCGGTCCACCTCGAGCTGGTTAGCGATCTGACTACAAATACCTTTCTTGGAGCCATGCGGCGATTCCTAAGCCGCCGCGGCAAATGTCACATTGTGAAACTTCTCAACAAAGAGAATAATTACAACGATCGATCTGTTAGCGTTATGAAAATCAACTTTCACTGTCAACTGCTGCAGGAGCCGGCGAAACAGCGAGCAGCATTTGTAAAGAGAGAGAGAGAGCGCGGTAAAGAAGAAAGCGGCAAAGAAGAGCGCTGATAACGCTGGCTGCTGCAGCTTGAACTGTATTTCACATAATTTGCATGTGTAAATGCAACTATGAGTACTCTATATATATTGAGCCACGCAGGGATCCAAATGTAAATTAAATTAATGACTGCAACTAAATTCCTGCTGACGCCAACAACATCCTTAAAAAATCTGTCGGTTGCGTCCGACTGCAACGTTCTCTCTTGTTTTATATTAATCCATTCGTAATTCGAACAAGTACTCCAAAAACCAACGATTCCAAAATTTGTCACAATTGGACTCCGGCGCTTTCCAATGATCTACAAGCTTTCAATTTTACGTATTTGGGTTACTCTGTGCGAAGCTCAAGCAGAGGTCATCGAAGTACAATTTTAGAATCCGAGTGTAAATAAATTTCATCAATTTTAATATTCATACTCGAATAATTTGTCATCAGACCATCCATATTTAAGTCCCTCTTTATTACTTCTGCTACGGTTGGTAATGTTGTAGTGCGCTTGCTTGGTATGCCTAAGAGTATGCTTTAGTCCTTATACTAAGCCGAGCTTTTGCTGAAGCCCTCTATGAGATTAAGGGGTATAATCTCAAGCCCTTCTCGGGAAAGCTTATCAAAGCTTCTCTGGTGAAGACTCTCTCGAGTTCAGTCTGCCCAAGATGATGGTTTTGACATGAAGTGAGGAGAGAAGAGTCTGCCGAAGATGATAGTTGATGTTTGCTCGAGTGCTGACCGCGAAGATGTTGGTTTCGCCAAGTATTAACAAGATAGAACGTTGCAGTCGCACGTAACCGACAGCGAAATACTATTATACCTTAATTTGTGTACAGTTAAGAAATACTTGAATTGCGGGGGAGGCAGGTTTTGAGCCGGGAGTGGGCGTGGCCCAAAAAATTTTGAAGTTCGATCTTAGTAATATACCTTCTTAGTTTGGTAGCTGTAGCTCTTAAATTGCGGGAGATACAGGCATTTATCGGTTTTTGTGGGCGGGAGTGGACGTGGTCCAAAATTTTTTTTCCACTTTTATTAAGGGTGTTGCTAGCAATATACCTTTAAAATTTTGTGACTTAAGTTTTCAAATTGCGTGAGATATATGGGGTTATCGATTTACACCAACAGGTGTATCGATTTAGGTAGGTGGACTGGGCGTGGCCATCCAATTTTTTTATCGATCGTTGTGGGAGTTACCAGTAACATACCTGCAAAATTTTGCGACTCTAGATTGCAAATTACGGCAGTTATGCGCATTTTAAATTAATAGGGATGAAGTTCCTGGGGGCGGCGGAGGATGGGCGTGGTCCAAAAATTGGTATGCCAATCTTTGGAGGAGGTTACCAGCAAATTGCCTTCCAAGTTTGGTTACACTATCTTTAAAATGTTCGGAGATATAGGGAGTTATCGATTTACAATCGGAATTGTCGATTATAGGCGCAGGTGTGGGCGTGGCACCACAAATTTGTTAACGGTTCTTAAGGGCGACTACCAGTAATATACCTACCAAATTTGACGTTCCCTACTCAAAAACTGCGGAAGATATAGCCATTTGAAAATTTTAGGGGCGGGGGTGATGGGGGCGTCGGAGGTGGGCGTGGCACATGCCGATCTTTCAAGGACCTCGCCAACAACCTACCAACCAAAATTGGTGACTGTATACATTAAATTGTGAGAGATATGTGGAATTTACTGCTATCGAAAATCGAAATGTATCGATAATTCAGAAACTGATGCAGTTATCGATACAAATAACGCAAACTTGATCTGCGCCTGGTATACGAGATCTTATATTCCAAATTTGAAGTCTCTAGCTCTTATAGTCTCTGAGATCCGCGTGTGCATACAGACGGACAGACGGACAGACAGACGGACAGGGCTAGATCGACTCGGCTATTGATCCTGATCAAGAATATATATACTTTATGGGGTCGGAGATGCTTCCTTCTGCCTGTTACATACATTTGCACAAAACCATTATACCCTTTTCACCCATTTTTAATGGGTTCAGGGTATAAAAATTTTTGACCACTCACACTCCTGCCACCCAACATCGATAAATGACCATATCTTCCGCAATTTAAGAGCTACAGTTACCAAACTTGGAAGGAAGATTATTAGGAACCTTCTTTTTAATTTTTCCATCCACGTCCACTTCATTCCCAAAATCTCGAAAGGCTCATCTTCCGCAATTTAAGAGTTGCAGTTCAGACCCACCCAATTTAGATTGGGTATCCTCAAATAGTAAATGACGGGCTTTTTTTTATCTCCATTCTTAGATAATACAAAGTTTAGGTGGCTTAGGATTGTTCTTCCAGCAATCCAAATAATGTATTTTGTAACCTAATTTGGTCTTCGTGCCTTCAATATGAATGTTTTAAACTTTTCCGATTCCCAAAAGCATATCAATGCCTTTTGGGATGTTAAACTATCTATCTTTTGTCGGTAATTCCGATACAATTTTTTTTATCACCAACACTATAATCTTGAACTTTCACAGTAGCTGTGGCAAGAAGAACATATTTCTTTTCACAATTTTTCTGCTTATGCTATTGGCTTGCTCCCAAAGCGAATCGCTTATTCTCGAGAAATTTGATTGGCGGGTTTTTCAAAGAGTGACAAGTGACTCTCCCAAATGCTCCTGAGATTTAGCCAGCTGCTGTGCCATGATACTATATATTTTTGTTTATTAAATAATTTTTAATATTATCACTTCGCAAACAGTAATTTAATTTTTTCTTATTTATGTTTATATATATATTTTTTTTTAATTTGAAACCATTTTCACAGAATATAATCGTAGTTCCTACCGTTCACGACAGAGGTTATTTCGCCATAAGGAAAACAAAGCTTATGAGAAAGCAAAGAGTATTATGTACCAAGCAGAGATGATACAAGTAAGAACGCTGTAGTCGAGTGAGCTCGACTACCATATACCCTGAACTAAGCTTTAAATGCATTATAGGTTTATCGTTTTTGGGGGCTGGAGTGGGCGTGGCCCGATCTTAGTAATATACCTTCTAAGTTTGGTAACTGTAGCTCTTGAATTGCGGGAGATACAGGCATTTATCGTTTTTTGTGGGCGGAAGTGGGCGTGGCCCAAAATATTTTGGAGTTCGATCTTAGTAATATACCTTCTAAGTTTGGTAACGGTAGCTCTTAAATTGCGGGAGATACAGGCATTTATCGTTTTTGTGGGCGGGAGTGGGCGTGGTCCAAAATGTTTTTTCCACATTTATGAAGGGTGTAACTAGCAATATACCTTTAAAATTTGGTGACTTAAGTTTTCAAATTGCTTGAGATATATGGTTTTATCGATTTACACCAACAGGTGTATCGGCTTAGGTAGGTGGAGTGGGCGTGGCCATCCAATATTTGTATCGATCCTAGGGGTTGTTACCAGTAACATACCTGCAAAATTTTGCGACTCTAGCTTGCAAATTACGGCAGATATGCGCATTTTAAATTTCTAGGGACGAAGTTCCTGGGGGCGGCGGATGTGGGCGTGGTCCAAAAATTGGTATGCCAATCTTTGGAGGAGGTTACCAGCAAATTACCTTAAAAGTCTGGTTACTCTATCTTTAAAATGTTCGGAGATATACGGAGTTATCGACTTACAATCGGAATTGTCGATTTTAGGCGCAGGTGAGGGCGTGGCACCACAAATTTATTATCGGTTTTTAAAGGCGACAGCCAGTAATATACCTACGAAATTTGATGTTCCCTACTAAAAAACTGCGGAAGATATAGCCATTTGAAAATTTTAAGGGCGGGGGTGATGTGGGCGTCGGAGGTGGGCGTGGCACATGCCGATCTTTCAAGGACCTCGCCAACAACCTACCAACCAAAATTGGTGACTGTATCCATTAAATTGTGAGAGATATGTGGAATTTATTGCTATCGAAAATGTAAATGTATCGATAATTCAGAAACTGAGGCAGTTATCGATAAAATAACGCAAACTTGATCTGCGCCTGGTATACGAGATCTTATATTCCAAATTTGAAGTCTCTAGCTCTTATAGTCTCTGAGATCCGCGTGTTCATACAGACGGACAGACGGTCAGACGGACAGACGGACAGACAGACGGACAGGGCTATATCGACTCGGCTATTGATCCTGATCAAGAATATATATACTTTATGGGGTCGGAGATGTTTCCTTCTGCCTGTTACATACATTTGCACAAAACCATTATACCCTTTTTACCCATTTTTAATGAGTTCAGGGCATAAAAATCAAAAAATGTATCGACTATACACTGCATTCTTAGCAATCACAAACGAGTTAAACAAGAAGATTTACCGATACAAATATACCCAAAAAAATTTGGGTCAGTTCGAGTCAATCAACAAGAATTATAAACATTTTGTTTATAATAGACCCTCTCACGAAGTTTTCCTGCCTCTACCCAACAAAGTGGACAACTACAAATGAGGTAATTACAAAGTTATGCAATTAGAGCTGAATATTTGGAAATCCAGAATGCATTATTTCAGACAGAGGATCAGTGTTTACCACCAAAGATTTTGTCAAATATTGCAATGACGAAAATATTAATCTAATAAGGGCGACTAGAGAACTACCTCTGGTAAACGGACAATTGGAAAGACTAATTTTAGTTATTATTTCAGTGCTTTCAAAACACAGTATTTTGTATCCAACGAATTGGTATAATTATCGTTATTAATTCAACGTATACCAGAAGCAACGATACCACACCGTTTGAATTTCTAGTTGCAGTCAAGATACGCTCAAAGGATGACCAGCAACTACAAGAATTGATAAAAAAAAGAAACCATTAATGCATTCAACGAAGCCCGAGATGATCTACGAGGTCAACGGAAATCTCAGATATTGAAACTGCAAGACGAAAACTTTTAAATTATCTTACAGCTAGATACGATTATTCTTATCCTACTTAGGACATTATGTACAATTTACGGCGCACGGTAGCTAGAATATAAAACGTTGGTCGCAATAAAAAGAACACGATTCGGGAGTGGACTAAAAATAAAGCCAACGTTTTTGGGCACATACCAGATTGTCAAAGTGAAGCTCAACCCATAAAACCCCGGTCGACGCCTGAGGAAGATTGTGACGAAGATGCATTCAAGGCGAATGCATAGTCATAATGACCGAAAGTAGCAGACTTGAACATTGAATACTATTAATTACGTTGTATTTTCATTATATTCACAATATTAATATCGTCAAGTAATAAAAACCTTACATTACTAAAACGCTTCTGTCGCTGCCTTTAGTAGGTTGTCTGGAATTCTTAGCAACTGCGATTGATGCTGTTGTAGTTAATATCAGCACACACAAATTCAAATTCTTCTCGGTAGAGACTCTAAAAATAAAATCTACTTTCTGGAACTGCTCCATTTACTGGTCTGGATCCGACAATAATCAGAATTCCAGCATTTCCAAGTAAATAGAAAGTACCATTCGGATTTAGTTGAAAATATTATTTTGGGTGGAGCATGGTTTCTAGAAAAGGAAAGGTAATTTGGGAAGAGCGGGGTGTAAACATTAACTAAGGATAATAGGGATTATCCTAGTAATGATACATACAACGCTACAACCAACCGGTCGGGCTTTGTTCGGAAACGATCAATCGGTCGTTCGGGCTTTGTTCGGAAACGATCAATCGGTCGTTCGGGCCCCACGTTGGGCGCCAATTATTATGTAACGGACACTTACAATGTTGTTTCGGCTGGCACACTCTGTCTACTTTTTTGGACGGCCGTGCTCAGGGAAAGGTGGCGTGGGTCTGGTGCTGCCTCAACAAACGGTGCTACAATAATAATATCGTAGACAGAGACGGGAGGACGGGAGACGGAAGATGACTCATACAATATGGAAACGGACTGACATGTTTATACCCTATCTACATTTGGAGAACTAAGATGGCATTGTTCCCCATCTCTACCACCCAACTTTGTAGGACCAATCATAATTTAGTATCCTAACCAATGAAAAACCTGCGGTGCTGAAACCTAATGTGCCTTTAAATAAGAACAATTAGTTCATATTGATCTCTTTAATAACATAATTCAGATGGTATTCAGGGGACAATTCATGGTGATAGGAGTTGACTTATTCTACTATAATTTCATACTTAAATTATGGTGGATTGTTCGCTAATAAATTTAAAATATATGTGCAATTCATATGCAAAAAAAAAAAATTCCTAGAGCGCTCTATTTTCGATTATTGCATCCTATGATGCGAACACATTCGGCTATGCCGTACTCACTACCGTAATATCCTTAATGATCCATCGATGTCAGCAGATCTGTCGACGTAAATGATCTGTAGGCGATGATAATCGAAAATAAAGATGCAACAATTCGTAAAAAAGCGCTCAACTAGAAAAAATTATACAAATTTATAAGTATGGAATTTAATGTAACTTAAGATTAAAATTCATTTTCAATAAGTATTACATTACAGCTTTTAATCTGTTAACTTCCTGTGACTTAAAAAATAACAGTGGTTATTGTTTTTGTTCTTGGTGTCATTGTTCCTGTTGTTGTTGTTGTAGCTCTTGTTGTTGTTCCTTTTGCAGTTGCCCTGGGCAAAAAGGGGCAACCGCTCCTCTACTTCGAATCCGACTTATTTTATTTCCCTATGGCCGAACACAAAAGATATACATTTTTAAAGCCTACTCACAATAGTAGTAGGGAATTGGGGATTCTAATACAGGAATTGGTTTTGAATTTTAATTGCCTCATTATAGGTCATAAATTATTGATTTTAGGGTGGGGGTGACAGGTGTTCGACTTCTTTCTTGTGTGTGTTTTGTTCTCACTCTTTCTACACTGCACACTGTTTGAGTGACACTCCCTATGATATGCTACGTTTTTTTACTTGCATGTTTCTTAATTAGTTGATTATAGTTTAAAATGTCTAAATAAAATAAATTTGTTTTGTCGTTTTTCATAATATAATTTATTTATTTATAAATAAAGAGCTTATATTTTCTTCATTTATTTATTGTAATTAGCATAACTTAATTTTTAAGGTACACGTACATTTTTTAAAGTGTATTATTATTAATATCCCTATTGTTTAACCTCTTTCTAAGTTATTGTATTGAAATATTAGACGATCCAGTTTTATTTTATGTTACAAAGTAGTGACAAGCACAAGTATCAACTACTTCTACAGCATCATTTGAGGACCATGAGTGCTGTTAAGTGCTTTCCATATTTTGATTTAATCAGATGGTAGTTTTCATACTCCAAGAACAATTTTCGGTATTCCTCCAACAATTTGGAATGTTCAGGAAAAATCACATCCTCAAACTCCTTAGGGAAATCATCAATTTTCTTCACATTTGTTTTAAATCCAAAATTCGATATTAGGCCAATTTTGTTGAGTAGTCTTCAAAAACAGAAACGCACCTAAAGAATTATTTAACTTTATTTATAAAGTACCTATATTTGTGTTACTTTCTTTTGTAATACTTGTCTATACTGCTTTACATCTTTTTTTTTATTTCTTTTCCCATCTTTCTTGAAATTTCGGAGCATTAACGAGTTAGATCAATTTCTGCTTCATGAACATAATTACTATATATGTATATATATATACATATATATATATATATATATACATATATATATAAATATATTAAAAATTTGAATTGAGTAAACACAAGTATGTTTTTAGGTCTTTCAAACCCCACATTTTTTTTATTTATTATTTTTTTTTATTTTTTTATTGCTTATAAAATTTTATTGATATTTATCCAAGAGTTGTGTTTATTTGAGAATCCAAACCATTTAACTAGTACTCTATCATATCGTCGCCTTATTATCTTTTCCACCAAGTAAGTGTCTGGAAATCTTGTTTTCCTCAACTCTTCATTATAGAAACCTCCCTTCAAAACAGCACCTTGATAGTCTTTCAGAATGTATGTAGTTGGATTGGTATTTTGTATTTTGTTGATTTAAAAAATTTCAGTTGTCCAGTTTGGCGTATACCCCTTTTCAAATGTATGTTTATGCTTGCTAATTCGCACATAATCACCAACACGTAATTTACTACCATTAAAAATTTTTATTTTATTGTAGACAGTGTTCATTAAATTCTTCTCATTTGTAGAGTTTACTGCAATTGGTGCCATTTTAATTGTTCTATGATGTTTTCTGTTATACTCATTTATTAACTGTTTATTAATTTTAATCCAACAACATGATCCATTATAACTAAACTCTCTCCACATCATCTCCTTAAGCGAAATATTAAAACGGTCAACAATTGACACCTTTAGACCACTAAAAGTTGAGTGATGATTAATGTTATGTTTTTTACACAAACTCGTAAGGTCTGTATTGAAAAATTACTTTCCATCGTCGGTCTGCAAATTGTTTGGAATTCGATTCTTCATAAGTATACTTGAGAATGCGTGTTTAACTTCTTTAGCCGTTTTAGTTTTCAACGCCTGTCCCCATGCATATTTCGAAAACGTATCAATAACTGTCAATAGAAATCTATATCCTTTATTTAGAGATGAGTACTGACCCATTTCAACGAAGTCTGCCTGTCAATGATCATCGATTTCCTTCATAATAACTCTTCGGCGTTTAAAATTTTTTCGTGCTAGTGCATGTAATTCATCTACTAAATTCTTCCTACTCATGATTCACTTTTTATTTATTGATTCTCATATTTTGCTTTTCTTCAGTTATTATATTATATTATATTATATTGTATAATACTTTTATACCCTAAACCCATTAAAAATGGGTAAAAAGGGTATAATGGTTTTGTGCAAATGTGTGTAACAGGCAGAAGGAAGCATCTCCGACCCCATAAAGTATATATATTCTCGATCAGGATCAATAGCCGAGTTCGTCCGTCCGTCTGTTCGTCTGTATGAACACGCGGATCTCAGAGACTATAAGAGCTAGAGACTTCAAATTCGGAATATAAGATCTCGTATACCAGGCGCAGATCAAGTTTGAATATTTTATCGATAACTGCCTCAGTTTCTGAATTATCGATACATTTAGATTTCCGATAGCAGTAAATTCCACATATCTCTCACAATTTAATGGATACAGTTACCAATTTTGGTTGGTATGTTGTTGGCGAGGTCCTTGAAAGATCGGCATGTGCCACGCCCACCTCCGACGCCCCCATCACCCCCGCCCCTAAAATTTTCAAATGGCTATATCTTCCGCAGTTTTTGAGTAGGGAACGTCAAATTTGGTAGGTATATTACAGGTAGTCGCCTTTAAGAACCGATAACAAATTTGTGGTGCCACGCCCACACCTGCGCCTATAATCGACAATTCCGATTGTAAATCGATAACTCCGTATATCTCCGAACATTTTAAAGATAGAGTAACCAAACTTGGAAGGTAATTTGCTGGTAACTTCCTCCAAAGATTGGCATACCAAGATCGGGCAACGCCCACTCCAGCACCCAAAACCGATAAATCTATAATGCATTTAAGGCTTGGTTCAGGGTATATGGTAGTCGAGCTCACTCGACTACAGCGTTCTTACTTGTTGCTTTCTGATCTATCTGATCTTTTTCTTTTAACAGTTTTTCAATGTTTTCCATAGTTTCTTCTACTTTTCTTTCTTATAAGACTTTATTAACAGCGTCATTATCTTCCAAGGGATCACCCACATTTTTAAGACGTTTGTTTGAAAAATAATGTTATGATCAACATCAACTAGAACACCACTAATCTGATTTTTTATACTCTTCCTTTCTTTCCGCACTCAAATGCAATTCTCACTCAATAAGCGCTCAGTGAGCAGCTTTTTGAAATGCGTAAGACAAACTGATGTCGTTGCTGCGGTCAAACTCTCAAGGTTACGGAGACGAAAGAGTCGTGCGATCCAGTTGGAAAAAATATAAGAAACGTAAAACAAGCATAAATATTTAAATTAAATTATTTAAATAAATATATATGTATATATATAATAAATATATATAAATACTCCATATTATAGTGAAAGTGCAGTTGGTGAAAAGGTACATCGTTGTGAGTTAAATCAAACCAGAAAAAAAGAATCAATTCCCCAAACATGTTCATAGGCAAGTCGGCGGTGGAGCTAAAGGTCCAGACCGGATCAAGTCTGGCCAGAAAAAAAAAATACAAGAAGTTAACCAACACGCCGGTAAATGGGTATAACGAACTAGGTTATACTAGTTTTGAAACCCAACGGACCAACCGCAGAAAAATTGCGACTCAGCGGGACGAGGGTGCGAAGGAGCAAATTTTGGATATCATCTCCACCCTGGATTCCGGAGTGGATTCCGCTATTGTCCCAGAGACAATTAACAGTTTGTGTCGTAATAACATCCTACGAGTATTATCAGCCAGTATAAGTGACGTTAAAAATTAAGATCTAAAATTAAAGAAAAGTAAATGATCAGCCCAGCTGAGTGTGCACGCACATACAACGTACATTTTAGGCTGAAATGCTTATCAGCTTTTGATTGTTTTATGTAAACAAACAGCAGATCATAAACTTAAGCAGATCATAAAACTGATGAGTTCATAAAACTGCTGGTAAGCATAACACTCATATTACGCTGTTAATCATCAGCTGTATGAATTTTTATTTTTGTTTATGTTTTTCTTATTAATTAATTTAACGTAAAATCTATTAAATCAATTTAAATTTCCTTAATTATAAGATAGAAAATAATAATGCTGAATTGGTGATTGGTTAATATACTGCTAATAATAACAACGGGTGGTCAAGTTTAACTTATACATATATATATATGATTTCTAATTCCTTTTGAATACCCCTCACAAATAGCTTTTCGTCGACGAACCTTGGGCCCAACGATCGCATCGACTGCAGAAAACTAAAAACACCGAAATGAGTGAGTAAAAATAAAACTGCTATAATGTAGGTCCTACAAAAAGAAATTGTACAATTAGCGAATAGGAAAAATATATATGTGTATGTATATAAAGTAAGTGTGACCAACAGCATAGTATAATCAACCACCGAAAGATATATCTAGAAGCCTTAATTTAAGTAAAATATTATAAGATACAATTTGGCATGAAGCCTGAATAATAAATCAATTAAACTTATTAGGTTATTCAAAAGAAACGAAAAGAAACCAATTCATGAAAACAAAATAATCGGTGTAAAACACCAGAAAAAATGAAATTAGAATTTACATTAGATATAAGACTATCAATAAGAGAATGAATACAATTGTCCCAATATTGTTCGAGGACTTATACATTTAAGAGTAAATTAAATATGAAGTGCTAAGAAATTATCCATTGTCTGTCGAGTATCCATGCTAGGGTTTTATAAAATGTGGTAGGATTTAATAAATCTCTCCAAGGGATAGATTAACATACTAAGATCATTATCTCTAATAAAACAAGTTTCTCAGGTAGTTTTCAGGACGTGTCGGCGTCACCAATATTGTGTTAATTTGTCTCAGTAACACAAGTGTTACTAATTTTGTAAAAGCGCAATAATTAAATGTGGCAGAGTACTTTTGTATGGTTTGAGGGAGAAAGAACCCCGACAATACGGCGTGCTAAGACGAGCATAGCGAGAGTACGCACATCAATCTCAACCATACGCCGCTCGAATGTATTGGCATTCCACCCGCCATTTAAATACACTCCCGTACACTACACTGCCTTGCAACGACACTCAATGGCAATAAGGGTCGCGTCGGTCGTTGGTTTTTGCAAATCCATTGCGAAACGCTCAACACACGAGCTGAATGCAATATTCAAGTTTATTTTTGTTTCACGCTCAACAGCCTTGCAAATTGTAATTTATGAGACAAATTTTTATGCACCACTTTCGAAAATTTATTGTACATTGGCAACGCACTAAGACGAACCCGATTGGGATATGTTTTCAATTTCGCCTCGGTCCGCGCGTTAACAAGCCCGTGCTTGGTATTGTTGTAAAAAAACAAGTTTCACCTTGTAACAAGTAAGAACTTGAATTGCGGGGGATTTAGGCGTTTATCGGTTTTGGGGGCGGGAGTGAGCGTGGCCCAAAAATTTTTATGGCAATTCTTGGAGGAGGTTACTAGCAAATTACCTTCCAAGTTTGGTTACTCTATTTTAAAAATGTTCGGAGATATACGGAGTTATCGAGTTACAATCGGAATTGTCGATTATAGACGCAGGTGTGGGCGTGGCAGCACAAATTTGTTATCGGTTCTTAAAGACGACTACCAGTAATATACCTACCAAATTTGACGTTCCCTACTCAAAAACTGCGGAAGATATAGCCACTTGAAAATTTTAGGGGCGGGGGTGATGGGGGCGTGGCACATGCCGATCTTTCAAGGACCTCGCCAACAACCTACCAACCAAAATTGGTGACTGTATCCATTAAATTGTGAGAGATCTGTGGAATTTACTGCTATCGGAAATCTAAATGTATCGATAATTCAGAAACTGAGGCAGTTATCGATAAAATATTCAAACTTGATCTGCGCCTGGTATACGAGATCTTATATTCCAAATTGGAAGTCTCTAGCTCTTATAGTCTCTGAGATCCGCGTGTTCATACAGACGGACGGACAGACGGACGGACGGACAGACAGACGGACAGGGCTAGATCGACTCGGCTATTGACCCTGACCAGGAATATATATACTTTATGGGGTCGGAGATGCTTCCTTCTGCCCGTTACACACATTTGCACAAAACCATTATACCCTTTTTACCCATATTTAATGGGTATAATAAATATGGTGCGTGCGTGGGTGTACAACCTAAAGAAGGACGAGGTGATGCGGTATGGAGAAGAGTTCCAGGTGGAACTATTCGGCACACTGGATGCTATGCGCAGGCAGTTTGGAGAGTGGGTGGGTACCCACGAGACCAGGCAGCCATTCAGTGCAGGGATTAGGGGAATTGGTGGCGACTCATGGCAGACAATCCCCTGCCAGAGAAGTCGAAGTTGCGGATGCGAGAGAGCCGTCATTTGTGGATGTCGCACATCTCAGCATCCCGGCAACAAGCGTAGCAGCGCGCGCTAGAGACGCCAATCACTATATTTGGGGAGCAGCGCCCACACCACTGCCACAGAGGAGAGTGTCCATACACGATCAAACGGCACCAACTATGACCCAGGAATATTCAAAGTCCGAATTTCTGGAACAAGTAGAGTGGTCAGCCGATGCGTATGGGCTCAACTTGAATTTAGTTCCCAGAGCCATGCCGGAACTACTTCAAGGAATGGCACTTAAATGGTACGTAGCCAACAATTAACACTGGACCAAATGGGTAACTTTTGTCCAGAGTTTTCAAGAATATTTCTTGCCTAGAGATTATTTTGAGAAGCTCATGGACGAAGTTACCCGAAGACGTCAGGCTATACAAGAGCCATTTAAGGTGTACATGATGGAAATGCAGACGCTAATGCGGCCACTGCAGTATTCAGCTGAAGCACAGGTGAACCGGATTTACAACAACAGCCTCCCAGACTTACGAGCGTTCGCCAGGCCACATCAATTTAACAATTTGGCTGAATTGATGCATTTGGCCGAAGCGTTCGAGGAACTCGAAGCCGACAGGGAAAAGCTGAGACTGCAGAGCCGCATGGAGCAGCATAGTTACAACACGCCACAACACAGCCGCATGGAGCAGCACATGTACAACACACCACAGCACAGCCGCATGGAGCAGCCGAATGGTAACAGGCCACAGCACAGCCGCATGGAGCAGCAGTATGGTAACAATCCACGGCAAAGACGCAGGGAACCACCACGACAACACAAGGAAGCGAAGTATGACCATATGGAACCCGCTCAGAGGCAAAATTATTCATGACTTATGGTAATGGTGGAGGAGCGAGCAGAAGCCGACATTGGACCCAGACCAGCCCAGAGGACGAGACACGACAACGTACAAACCCACATACAGAATCCAGCGAGGTCATGCAGATGTTGCGGCCAGGAGGGACACACGGCAATAGGGTGTACGAATCCCATGCTGGAATTCTGTTGGATATGTGGGCGTATTGGAGTTCGTGCGTCAGTATGTTGTTCGTCGGGAAACAGAGACCGGCGTGCGCCACCAAGGGGTGAGCAGAAGCCGAACAGGACACGCCACAAGACGCTCATCGGCAGCCTACAGGCCGAAGGTGCGCAACTGACAGCTACCGTAGAGATCGGCAACTGTCAGTACAAGGCGGAGGATGCAGCAGCTTGGAAATTGTGTGTGCCTCCCGGGAAGAGAAGTCAAATCATGCAAGAAAATCACTTCTCCGCCGCCGCAGTCCATACGGGTAGCAGGAAATCTATAGCCCAAATAGCAGTACGCTACTATTGGCCAGGCGTATATAGAGACGTACGAGCATATGCAAAACAATGCGAAATATGTCAAAAATATAAGCAGAGTCAATTGGCGGCTAAGGACCGAGCAAGGCACCATAACCTTCGGCGCAGACCATGGAGACCCTCAGTCGGAGAGAAAGTATGGCTACACCACCTGTCGAATGCTGCTGAGGGATTCGCAGCAAAGCTGGCGCCGAGATACGGAGGCCCATACCAAATTGTAGATTTTCCATCGCCGGTGATCTGCAAATTGAAGAGCCTCGCGGACAAGCGGATAAGGACAACGCACATAGGCGACCTGAAGCCGCACAGCGACCAGATTGAGACAGGTGAGTTAGCCAAACAATAAAAAAAAAAATATATGCATACACCTGCGACCGAAAGCACGACCATGACCCACTCTCGAGTGCATGCGCTGAATGCGGAATCAAAGTTCAACGGACGACCGAAGAGTTCAACGGCCAGCCCAAACGCATGCGCAGCACCATTGGCTGGCCACACACACACACACTAGCAACAGTGCACGCACGGAGAGCGCTCCGTCGTTGGCTCTCTCACGTTTGGCGCGGGTGCGCGAACGCTGGAGAGCGTAACAACAACGCAGGCGCAGCCCCCTTGGCGGAACACACACACACACACGGGTGCCGATGCACGCACAAAGAGCGCACCGTTGTTGGGCTCTCTCACGTTTAGCGCGAGTGCGCGAACGCTGGGGAGCGCAATAACAACGAAATGCATTTCGAGCGAGCATATGTTGGAGTGCACTGTTGGCTCTCTCACGTTTAGAGCGGCTGCGCGACCGTGGGAGAGAATGACAACAACAAAGTGCACTTTGGACCAACAGATGCCGAATGCAACGGTGTTGGCTCTCACGCTTAGCGCGAGTGCGCGAACGCTGAGAGCGCAACAACAACAAAGTGCATCTTGAGCGAGCATTGGCAAGAGTACACTGTTGACTATCTTCCACGTTTAGCGCGGGTGCGCGAACGAGGGAGAGAATGTCAACAACAAGGTGTGTGTTGAAACAAACGCCGAAGGAACCGTCGTTGGCTCTCTCACGTTTAGCGCGAGTGTGCGAACGCTGGGGAGCGCAACGACAACAAAAGTGTGTGTTGAAACAAATGCCGAAGGAACCGTCGTTGGCTCTCTCACGTTTAGCGCGAGTGCGCGAACGCTGGGGAGCGCAACAACAATAAATAGTGTGTTGTACCAAATGTATGCATGCCGAGTGCGCCGGGATTGCCTCTCTCACGTCTTGCGCGGGTGAGGACACGGCTAGTCGCCGGCTGCCGCACCCACACGGACGAGTGACGCGCAGGATGCGCGCAAGGCTACCAAGCCCAAAACCGTCGCGTCTAGCGGGGTACCAGGGGTGTGAACTTACCTCTTGTAATTGCAGATGATCGTTCCTGTGGGAAACTGGAAGCTTCCCACTGCCCAAGAAAGGGGGGAGTGTGAGGAGCCATAGTATATGCGCCCCTCACAGCAACTGTCGATCAGGCGGAAATCCGGCCCCGATGCAGTTGCGGCGAATTCGCTCTCTTTCGTCCTCTCACTTTCTAGCGCAGGTAGTCAGCCATTTGAGCGTGTCTGACACACATATCCATGAGGATATGTACCGTTGGTGTGGGAGCAGTATTGCGGGTGCAATACTGCCATCTACGCTCACACCAGCGGCAGACAATGGTTGGCGCCAGCAAATGGTAGTGGAAAAGTACCAGAGATCACGCCACCGCAAAAACATCACGCCACCTGGGTACAGTCCCGACAAAAGGTCACTGGCCTATATAAAGAGCGCCACAGCATTGGATTGCGAACAGTCAGTGAAGCTACAGAGTGAAGCTATAGTCTGTGAAGTAAAGCGTCAGGAGCAGAAGGAATGCAGCGCGAGTCAACGGAGACAGTAAACACAGTGAAACCAAAACCACACAGCAGCAGCGAGTAAAAATGAAGCATCGGCAATTGAGTGATACAGTGCATCACTCAATCCCCACAGATCGCGCAGGACACTGAGGTCCTGAAATTGGTGGCGAATCAAGATCCTTGCCACGCGAGAATTTAGTCCCGGCAGAGCCGGACAGATTCAAGCGAACAGGTGATTGAGACAAAACCAACAAAAGGCCGAAGTGCCACGGCGAGTGCCGAGGAGTTTTCACTACATAAATTCAAACATAAAGTGCAATACAAATAAAACTCAATAATTATCAGAAATAAATATATTAGTGTTGTTAATTCTCGCAAGCGCAACGAATACAAATTTGTTGCACGAACCCACAGCTCGGCTGAGTTTTAGCCCAGCTTTAACCACCGAACTAAAAGGTTCGTAACAACTATGAGGAGCCATAGTATATGCGCCCCTCACAGCAACTGTCGATCAGGCGGAAATCCGGCACCGATGCAGTTGCGGCGAATTCGCTCTCTTTCGTCCTCTCACTTTCTAGCGCAGGTAGTCAGCCATTTGAGCGTGTCTGACACACATATCCATGAGGATATGTACCGTTGGTGTGGGAGCAGTATTGCGGGTGCAATACTGCCATCTACGCTCACACCAGCGGCAGACAATGGTTGGCGCCAGCAAATGGCAGTGGAAAAGTACCAGAGATCACGCCACCGCAAAAACATCACGCCACCTGGGTACAGTCCCGACAAAAGGTCACTGGCTGACCTATATAAGGAGCGCCACAGCATTGGATTGCGAACAGTCAGTGAAGCTACAGAGTGAAGCTATAGTCTGTGAAGTAACGCGTCAGGAGCAGAAGGAATGCAGCGCGAGTCAACGGAGACAGTAAACACAGTGAAACTAAAACCACACAGCAGCAGCGAGTGAAAGTGAAGCATCGGCAATTGAGTGATACAGTGCATCACTCAATCCCCACAGATCGCGCAGGACACTGAGGTCCTGAAATTGGTGGCGAATCAAGATCCTTGCCACGCGAGAATTTAGTCCCGGCAGAGCCGGACAGATTCAAGCGAACAGGTGATTGAGACAAAACCAACGAAAGGCCGAAGTGCCAGGGCGAGTGCC
The DNA here is from genome assembly GCA_035042205.1 of Drosophila infuscata. Lineage (NCBI taxonomy): Eukaryota > Metazoa > Arthropoda > Insecta > Diptera > Drosophilidae > Drosophila > Drosophila infuscata. The sequence continues at coordinate 22,579 of JAWNLR010000454.1, forward strand.
GAGGAGTTTTCACTACATAAATTCAAACATAAAGTGGAATACCAATAAAACTCAATAATTATCAGAAATAAATATATTAGTGTTGTTAATTCTCGCAAGCGCAACGAATATAAATTTGTTGTTCGAATCCGCAGCTTGGCTGAGTTTTAGCTCAGCTTTAACCACCGAACTAAAAGGTTCGTTACAACTGGCGCCCAACGTTGGTGGTTGCGAAAGTTAATAAATATATTTGTTGTGAAATTATAATTATAACAAAAAAAAAATAAATATGATGCGTGCGTGGGTGTACAACCTAAAGAAGGACGAGGTGATGCGGTAGGGAGAAGAGTTCCATGTTGAACTATCCGGCACACTGGATGCTATGCGCAGGCAGTTTGGAGAGTGGGTGGGTACCCATGCTGCCATACAGTGCGGGGATAGAGGAATTGGCGGCGACTCATGGCAGACAATCCCCTGCCAGAGAAGTCGAAGTTGCGGATGCGAGAGAGCCGTCATTTGTGGATGTCGCACATCTCAGCATCCCGGCAACAAGCGCAGCAGCGCGCACTAGAGACGCCAATCACTCTATTTAGGGAGCAGCGCCCACACCACTGCCACAGAGGAGAGTGTCCATACACGATCAAACGGCACCAACTATGACCCAGGAATATTCAAAGGTAGCGCCACAAGTCCATGAGTGGAACTTCCGTTTCGATGGAACAACAAAGCCTGTGGAATTTCTGGAACAAGTAGAGTGGTCAGCCGATGCGTATGGGCTCAACTTGAATTTAGTTCCCAGAGCCATGCCGGAACTACTTCAAGGAATGGCACTTAAATGGTACGTAGCCAACAATCAACACTGGACCAAATGGGTAACTTTTGTCCAGAGTTTTCAAGAATATTTCTTGCCTAGAGATTATTTTGAGAAGCTCATGGACGAAGTTACCCGAAGACGTCAGGCTATACAAGAGCCATTTAAGGTGTACATGGTGGAAATGCAGACGCTAATGCGGCCACTGCAGTATTCAGCGGAAGCACACCTGAACCGGATTTACAACAACAGCCTCCCAGACTTACGAGCGTTCGCCAGGCCACATCAATTCAACAATTTGACTGAATTGATGCATTTGGCCGAAGCGTTCGAGGAACTCGAAGCCGACAGGGAAAAGCTGAGACTGCAGAGCCGCATGGAGCAGCATAGTTACAACACGCCACAACACAGCCGCATGGAGCAGCACATGTACAACACACCACAGCACAGCCGCATGGAGCAGCCGTATGGTAACAGGCCACAGCAGAGCCGCATGGAGCAGCAGTATGGTAACAATCCACGGCAAAGACGCAGGGAACCACCACAACAACGCAAGGAAGCGAAGTATGACCATATGGAACCCGCTCAGAGGCAAAATCATCCACGACTTATGGTAATGGTGGAGGAGCAAGCAGAAGCCGACACGACAACGTACAAACCCACATACAGAATCCAGCAGTTGCGGCCAGGACGGTCACACGGCAATAGAGTGTACGAATCCCATGCTGGAATTCTGTTGGATATGTGGGCGAATTGGAGTTCGTACGTCAGTATGTTGTTCGTCGGGAAACAGAGACCGGCGTGCGCCACCAAGGGGTGAGCAGAAGCCGAACAGGACACGCCACAAGACGCTCATCGGTAGCCTACAGGTCGAAGGTGCGCAACTGACAGCTACCGTAGAGATCGGCAACTGTCAGTACAAGGCGTTGATTGATACAGGGGCCACGAGTAGCTTCGTTAGTGAGGAGCTATCGCGTGGACTGATCAGCGTAGGCCGACGAAGCGCAACCAAACGGCGAGTCCGCATGGCAGATGGCCGAAGAAGCGGAATACGAGCGTAGATCGTGGTGAACGTCAGACTGGGACGGAGCAGCATGGAGATTGCTCTGCGGATACTGCCAGGAGTCAACGTCGATCTTGTCCTTGGCTGGGACTTCTTGTCTGGCATGGACACGGTTGTAGAGTGTGCAGGCTTCATGGTGGACATACCAAAGAGCGGGATACGAAAACACCACGAGGAGAGATTATCCATAGCCACGACAGTCGTTACACCAATACATTCGGAGAAAGTAGCGGCTGTTGGCGTATTGAAGCCCCTGAAGGACACATTCCAAAAATTTTCTATGGTGGAAGACGCAATAGATCAAGCCAACCGGAAGTGCAAATGGATCCAAAAGTTGCGAACGGACATCAAGAAAAACCCCAGGAAGTATCCAGATTACTATGAAGAGTCTGGAAACCTATATAGGCACATCCCGCATACAGCTGGAACTGAGGATGTAGCAGCTTGGAAATTGTGTGTGCCTACCGGGAATAGAAGTCAAATCATGCAAGAAAATCATTTCTCCGCCGCCGCAGTCCATACGGGTAGCAGGAAATCTATAGCCCAAATAGCAGTACGCTACTATTGGCCAGGCGTATATAGAGACGTACGAGCATATGCAAAACAATGCGAAATATGTCAAAAATATAAGCAGAGTCAATTGGCGGCTAAGGACCGAGCAAGGCACCATAACCTTCGGCGCAGACCATGGAGACCCTCAGTCGGAGAGAAAGTATGGCTACACCACCTGTCGAATGCTGCTGAGGGATTCGCAGCAAAGCTGGCGCCGAGATACGGAGGCCCATACCAAATTGTAGATTTTCCATCGCCGGTGATCTGCAAATTGAAGAGCCTCGCGGACAAGCGGATAAGGACAACGCACATAGGCGACCTGAAGCCGCACAGCGACCAGATTGAGACAGGTGAGTTAGCCAAACAATAAAAAAAAAAATATATGCATACACCTGCGACCGAAAGCACGACCATGACCCACTCTCGAGTGCATGCGCTGAATGCGGAATCAAAGTTCAACGGACGACCGAAGAGTTCAACGGCCAGCCCAAACGCATGCGCAGCACCATTGGCTGGCCACACACACACACACTAGCAACAGTGCACGCACGGAGAGCGCTCCGTCGTTGGCTCTCTCACGTTTGGCGCGGGTGCGCGAACGCTGGAGAGCGTAACAACAACGCAGGCGCAGCCCCCTTGGCGGAACACACACACACACACGGGTGCCGATGCACGCACAAAGAGCGCACCGTTGTTGGGCTCTCTCACGTTTAGCGCGAGTGCGCGAACGCTGGGGAGCGCAATAACAACGAAATGCATTTCGAGCGAGCATATGTTGGAGTGCACTGTTGGCTCTCTCACGTTTAGAGCGGCTGCGCGACCGTGGGAGAGAATGACAACAACAAAGTGCACTTTGGACCAACAGATGCCGAATGCAACGGTGTTGGCTCTCACGTTTAGCGCGAGTGCGCGAACGCTGAGAGCGCAACAACAACAATGTGCATCTTGAGCGAGCATTGGCAAGAGTACACTGTTGACTATCTTCCACGTTTAGCGCGGGTGCGCGAACGAGGGAGAGAATGTCAACAACAAGGTGTGTGTTGAAACAAACGCCGAAGGAACCGTCGTTGGCTCTCTCACGTTTAGCGCGAGTGTGCGAACGCTGGGGAGCGCAACGACAACAAAAGTGTGTGTTGAAACAAATGCCGAAGGAACCGTCGTTGGTTCTCTCACGTTTAGCGCGAGTGCGCGAACGCTGGGGAGCGCAACAACAACAAATAGTGTGTTGTACCAAATGTATGCATGCCGAGTGCGCCGGGATTGCCTCTCTCACGTTTTGCGCGGGTGAGGACACGGCCATAGTATATGCCCCCTCACAGCAACTGTCGATCAGGCGGAAATCCGGCCACGATGCAGTTGCGGCGAATTCGCTCTCTTTCGTCCTCTCACTTTCTAGCGCAGGTAGTCAGCCATTTGAGCGTGTCTGACACACATATCCATGAGGATATGTACCGTTGGTGTGGGAGCAGTATTGCGGGTGCAATACTGCCATCTACGCTCACACCAGCGGCAGACAATGGTTGGCCCCAGCAAATGGCAGTGGAAAAGTACCAGAGATCACGCCACCGCAAAAACATCACGCCACCTGGGTACAGTCCCGACAAAAGGTCACTGGCTGACCTATATAAGGAGCGCCACAGCATTGGATTGCGAACAGTCAGTGAAGCAACAGAGTGAAGCTATAGTCTGTGAAGTAACGCGTCAGGAGCAGAAGAAATGCAGCGCGAGTCAACGGAGACAGTAAACTCAGTGAAACCAAAACCACACAGCAGCAGCGAGTGAAAGTGAAGCATCGGCAATTGAGTGATACAGTGCATCACTCAATCCCCACAGATCGCGCAGGACACTGAGGTCCTGAAATTGGTGGCGAATCAAGATCCTTGCCACGCGAGAATTTAGTCCCGACAGAGCCGGACAGATTTAAGCGAACAGGTGATTGAGACAAAACCAACAAAAGGCCGAAGTGCCACGGCGAGTGCCGAGGAGTTTTCACTACATAAATTCAAACATAAAGTGCAATACAAATAAAACTCAATAATTATCAGAAATAAATATATTAGTGTTGTTAATTCTCGCTAGCGCAACGAATACAAATTTGTTGCACGAACCCACAGCTCGGCTGAGTTTTAGCCCAGCTTTAACCACCGAACTAAAAGGTTCGTTACAACTATGAGGAGCCATAGTATATGCGCCCCTCACAGCAACTGTCGATCAGGCGGAAATCCGGCCACGATGCAGTTGCGGCGAATTCGCTCTCTTTCGTCCTCTCACTTTCTAGCGCAGGTAGTCAGCCATTTGAGCCTGTCTAACAAACACATCCATGAGGATATGTACCGTTGGTGTGGGAGCAGCATTGCGGGTGCAATACTGCCATCTACGCTCACACCAGCGGCAGACAATGGTTGGCGCCAGCAAATGGCAGTGGAAAAGTACCAGAGATCACGCCACCGCAAAAACATCACGCCACCTGGGTACAGTCCCGACAAAAGGTCACTGGCTGACCTATATAAGGAGCGCCACAGCATTGGATTGCGAACAGTCAGTGAAGCTACAGAGTGAAGCTATAGTCTGTGAAGTAACGCGTCAGGAGCAGAAGGAATGCAGCGCGAGTCAACGGAGACAGTAAACACAGTGAAACCAAAACCACACAGCAGCAGCGAGTGAAAGTGAAGTGGCGCCCAACGTTGGTGGTTGCGAGAGTTAATAAATATATTTGTTGTGAAATTATAATTATAACAAAAAAAACAAGTAAGAACGCTGTAGTCGTGTGAGCTCGACTACCATATACCCTGAACCAAGCTTTAAATGCATTATAGGTTTATCGTTTTTGGGGGCTGGAGTGGGCGTGGCCCGATCTTAGTAATATACCTTCTAAGTTTGGTAACTGTAGCTCTTGAATTGCGGGAGATACAGGCATTTATCGTTTTTTGTGGGCGGGAGTGGGCGTGGCCCAAAATATTTTGGAGTTCGATCTTAGTAATATACCTTCTAAGTTTGGTAACTGTAGCTCTTAAATTGCGGGAGATACAGGCATTTTTCGATTTTTGTGGGCGGGATAGGGCGTGGTCCAAAATTTTTTTTACACATTTATGAAGGGTGTTACTAGTAATATACCTTTAAAATTTGGTGACTTAAGTTTTCAAATTGCGCGAGATATATGGGCTTATCGATTTACACCAACAGGTGTATCGGTTTAGGTAGGTGGAGTGGGCGTGGCCATCCAATTTTTTTTATCGATCTTTGGGGGAGTTACCAGTAACATACTTGCAAAATTTTGCGACTCTAGCTTGCAAATTACGGCAGATATGCGCATTTTAAATTTCTAGGGATGAAGTTCCTGGGGGCGGCGGATGTGGGCGTGGTCCAAAAATTGGCATGCCAATCTTTGGAGGAGGTTACCAGCAAATTGCCTTCCAAGTTTGGTTACTCTATCTTTAAAATGTTCGGAGATATAGTGAGTTATCGATTTACAATCGGAATTGTCGATTATAGGCGCAGGTGTGGGCGTGGCACCACAAATTTGTTAACGGTTCTTAAGGGCGACTACCAGTAATATACCTACCAAATTTGACGTTCCCTACTCAAAAACTGCGGAAGATATAGCCATTTGAAAATTTTTGGGGCGGGGGTGATGGGGGCGTCGGAGGTGGGCGTGGCACATGCCGATCTTTCAAGGACCTCGCCAACAACCTACCAACCAAAATTGGTGACTGTATCCATTAAATTGTGAGAGATATGTGGAATTTACTGCTATCGAAAATCTAAATGTATCGATAATTCAGAAACTGAGGCAGTTATCGATAAAATAACGCAAACTTGATCTGCGCCTGGTATACGAGATCTTATATTCCAAATTTGAAGTCTCTAGCTCTTATAGTCTCTGAGATCCGTGTTTTCATACAGACGGACAGACGGACAGACAGACGGACAGGGCTAGATCGACTCGGCTATTGATCCTGATCAAGAATATATATACTTTATGGGGTCGGAGATGCTTCCTTCTGCCTGTTACATACATTTGCACAAAACCATTATACCCTTTTTACCCATTTTTAATGGGTTCAGGGTATAAAAATAAATATGGTGCGTGCGTGGGTGTACAACCTAAAGAAGGACGAGGTGATGCGGTATGGAGAAGAGTTCCATGTTGAACTATCCGGCACACTGGATGCTATGCGCAGGCAGTTTGGAGAGTGGGTGGGTACCCACGAGACCATGCTGCCATACAGTGCGGGGATAGAGGAATTGGCGGCGACTCATGGCAGACAATCCCCTGCCAGAGAAGTCGAAGTTGCGGATGCGAGAGAGCCGTCATTTGTGGATGTCGCACATCTCAGCATCCCGGCAACAAGCGCAGCTAGAGACGCTAATCACTCTATTTGGGGAGCAGCGTCCACACCACTGACACAGAAAAGAGTGTCCATACACGAGCAAACGGCACCAACTATGACCCAGGAATATTCAAAGGTAGCGAAACAAGTCCGTGAGTGGAACTTCCGTTTCGATGGAACAACAAAGCCTGTGGAATTTCTGGAACAAGTGGAGTGGTCAGCCGATGCGTATGGGCTCAACTTGAATTTAGTTCCCAGAGCCATGCCGGAACTACTTCAAGGAATGGCACTTAAATGGTACGTAGCCAACAATCAACACTGGACCAAATGGGTAACTTTTGTCCAGAGTTTTCAAGAATATTTCTTGCCTAGAGATTATTTTGAGAAGCTCATGGACGAAGTTACCCGAAGACGTCAGGCTATACAAGAGCCATTTAAGGTGTACATGGTGGAAATGCAGACGCTAATGCGGCCACTGCAGTATTCAGCGGAAGCACACCTGAACCGGATTTACAACAACAGCCTCCCAGACTTACGAGCGTTCGCCAGGCCACATCAATTCAACAATTTGACTGAATTGATGCATTTGGCCGAAGCGTTCGAGGAACTCGAAGCCGACAGGGAAAAGCTGAGACTGCAGAGCCGCATGGAGCAGCATAGTTACAACACGCCACAACACAGCCGCATGGAGCAGCACATGTACAACACACCACAGCACAGCCGCATGGAGCAGCCGTATGGTAACAGGCCACAGCAGAGCCGCATGGAGCAGCAGTATGGTAACAATCCACGGCAAAGACGCAGGGAACCACCACAACAACGCAAGGAAGCGAAGTATGACCATATGGAACCCGCTCAGAGGCAAAATCATCCACGACTTATGGTAATGGTGGAGGAGCAAGCAGAAGCCGACACGACAACGTACAAACCCACATACAGAATCCAGCGAGGTCATGCAGATGTTGCGGCCAGGAGGGTCACACGGCAATAGAGTGTACGAATCCCATGCTGGAATTCTGTTGGATATGTGGCCGTATTGGAGTTCGTACGTCAGTATGTTGTTTGTCGGGAAACAGAGACCGGCGTGCGCCACCAAGGGGTGAGCAGAAGCCGAACAGGACACGCCACAAGACGCTCATAGGCAACCTACAGGCCGAAGGTGCGCAACTGACAGCTACCGTAGAGATCGGCTACTGTCAGTACAAGGCGTTGATTGATACAGGGGCCACGAGTAGCTTCGTTAGTGAGGAGCTAGCGCGTGGACTGATCAGCGTAGGCCGACGAAGCGCAACCAAACGGCGAGTCCGCATGGCAGATGGCCGAAGAAGCGGAATACGAGCGCAGATCGAGGTGAACGTCAGACTGGGACGGAGCAGAATGGAGATTGCTCTGCTGATACTGCCGTCGATCTTGTCCTTGGCTGGGACTTCTTGTCTGGCATGGACACGGTTGTAGAGTGTGCAGGCTTCATGGTGGACATACCAAAGAGCGGGATACGAAAACACCACGAGGAGAGATTATCCATAGCCACGACAGTCGTTACACCAATACATCCGGAGAAAGTAGCGGCTGTTGGCGTATTGAAGCCCCTGAAGGACATATTCCAAAAATTTGCTATGGTGGAAGACGCAATAGATCAAGCCAACCGGAAGTGCAAATGGATCCAAAAGTTGGGGACGGACATCAAGAAAAACCCCAGGAAGTATCCAGATTACTATGAATAGTCTGGAAACCTATATAGGCACATCCCGCATACAGCTGGAACTGAGGATGCAGCAGCTTGGAAATTGTGTGTGCCTACCGGGAAGAGAAGTCAAATCATGCAAGAAAATCACTTCTCCGCCGCCGCAGTCCATACGGGTAGCAGGAAATCTATAGCCCAAATAGCAGTACGCTACTATTGGCCAGGCGTATATAGAGACGTACGAGCATATGCTAAACAATGCGAAATATGTCAAAAATATAAGCAGAGTCAATTGGCGGCTCAGGACCGTGCAAGGCACCATAACCTTCGGCGCAGACCATGGAGACCCACAGTCGGAGAGAAAGTATGGCTACACCACCTGTCGAATGCTGCTGAGGGATTCGCAGCAAAGCTGGCGCCGAGATACGGAGGCCCATACCAAATTTTAGATTTTCCATCGCCGGTGATCTGCAAATTGAAGAGCCTCGCGGACAAGCGGATAAGGACAGCGCACATAGGCGACCTGAAGCCCCACAGCGACCAGATTGAGACAGGTGAGTTAGCCGAACAATAAAAAAACAAGTAAGAACGCTGTAGTCGAGTGAGCTCGACTACCATATACCCTGAACCAAGCTTTAAATGCATTATAGGTTTATCGTTTTTGGGGGCTGGAGTGGGCGTGGCCCGATCTTAGTAATATACCTTCTAAGTTTGGTAACTGTAGCTCTTGAATTGCGGGAGATACAGGCAGTTATCGTTTTTTGTGGGCGGGAGTGGGCGTGGCCCAAAATATTTTGGAGTTCGATCTTAGTAATATACCTTCTAAGTTTGGTAACTGTAGCTCTTAAATTGAGGGAGATACAGGCATTTTTCGTTTTTTGTGGGCGGGAGTGGGCGTGGTCCAAAATTTTTTTTCCACATTTATGAAGGGTGTTACTAGCAATATACCTTTAAAATTTGGTGACTTAAGTTTTCAAATTGCGCGAGATATATGGGTTTATCGATTTACACCAACAGGTATATCGGTTTAGGTAGGTGGAGTGGGCGTGGCCATCCAATTTTTTTATCGATCATTGGGGTAGTTACCAGTAACATACCTGCAAAATTTTGCGACTCTAGCTTGCAAATTACGGCAGATATGCTTATTTTAAATTTCTAGGGACGAAGTTCCTGGGGGCGGCGGATGTGGGCGTGGTCCAAAAATTGGTATGCCAATCTTTGGAGGAGGTTACCAGCAAATTGCCTTCCAAGTTTGGTTACTCTATCTTTAAAATGTTCGGAGATATAGGGAGTTATCGATTTACAATCGGAATTGTCGATTATAGGCGCAGGTGTGGGCGTGGCACCACAAATTTGTTATCGGTTCTTAAAGGCGACTACCAGTAATATACCTACCAAATTTGACGTTCCCTACTCAAAAACTGCGGAAGATATAGCCATTTGAAAATTTTTGGGGCGGGGGTGATGGGGGCGTCGAAGGTGGGCGTGGCACATGCCGATCTTTCAAGGACCTCGCCAACAACCTACCAACAAAAATTGGTGACTGTAACCATTAAATTGTGAGAGATATGTGGAATTTACTGCTATCGAAAATCTAAATGTATCGATAATTCAGAAACTGAGGCAGTTATCGATAAAATAACGCAAACTTGATCTGCGCCTGGTATACGAGATCTTATATTCCAAATTTGAAGTCTCTAGCTCTTATAGTCTCTGAGATCCGCGTTTTCATACAGACGGACAGACGGACAGGGCTAGATCGACTCGGCTATTGATCCTGATCAAGAATATATATACTTTATGGGGTCGGAGATGCTTCCTTCTGCCTGTTACATACATTTGCACAAAACCATTATACCCTTTTTACCCATTTTTAATGGGTTCAGGGTATAAAAATATATGCATACACCTGCGACCGAAAAATTGTGAGAATGCATATAACATTCCAATCTTTTCGGTCAACAAAAAAAACAGGGGGAAAATAAATAGGCCTCGAAGCAGAGGCTATTTATAATTGCATTTAATTCAAAAAAAACAAAACAGCCCTGCATATAAAGCAAAACAAACAAAACAGAGCCCTGAAGCGGCCCAGATCAAACAACAACAAAAAGAACAGCACTGCGAAGTGAGCGAAAGTTCACGCATTCGGCGATGCACCCGAGAGCGAGAGAAATGGCCAGCCGAGAAAGCACGACCATGACCCACTCTCGAGTGCATGCGGTGTATGCGGAGTCAAAGTTCAACGGACGACCGAAGAGTTCAACGGCCAGCCCAAACGCATGCGCAGCACCATTGGCTGGCCACACACACATACACTAGCAACAGTGCACGTACGGAGAGCGCACCGTCGTTGGCTCTCTCACGTTTGGCGCGGGTGCGCGAACGCTGGAGAACGTAACAACAACGCAGGCGTAGCCCTATTGCTGTGAGGGGCTTATGTGAGGAGCCATAGTATATGCGCCCCTCACAGCAACTGCCGATCAGGCGGAAATCTGGCCCCGATGCAGTTGCGGCGAATTCGCTCTCTTTCGTCCTCTTACTTTCTAGCGCAGGTAGTCAGCCATTTGAGCGTGTCTGACACACATATTCATGAGGATATGTACCGTTAGTGTGGGAGCAGTATTGCGGGTGCAATACTGCCATCTATGCTCACACCAGCGGCAGACAATGGTTGGCGCCAGCAAATGGCAGTGGAAAAGTACGAGAGATCACGCCACCGCAAAAACATCACGCCACCTGGGTACAGTCCCGACAAAAGGTCACTGGCTGACCTATATAAGGAGCGCCACAGCATTGCATTGGGAACAGTTAGTGAAGCTACAGAGTGAAGCTATAGTCTGTGAAGTAACGCGTCAGGAGCAGAAGGAATGCAACCAAAACCATACAGCAGCAGCAAGTGAAAGAGGGGCGCATATACTATGGCTGATGTGAGGAGCCATAGTATATGCGCCCCTCACAGCAACTGTCGATCAGGCGGAAATCCGGCCCCGATGCAGTTGCGGCGAATTCGCTCTCTTTCGTCCTCTCACTTTCTAGAGCAGGTAGTCAGCCATTTGAGCGTGTCTGACACACATATCCATGAGGATATGTACCGTTGGTGTGGGAGCAGTATTGCGGGTGCAATACTGCCATCTACGCTCACACCAGCGGCAGACAATGGTTGGCGCCAGCAAATGGCAGTGGAAAAGTACCAGAGATCACGCCACCGCAAAAACATCACGCCACCTGGGTACAGTCCCGACAAAAGGTCACTGGCCTATATAAAGAGCGCCACAGCATTGGATTGCGAACAGTCAGTGAAGCTACAGAGTGAAGCTATAGTCTGTGAAGTAACGCGTCAGGAGCAGAAGGAGTGCAGCGCGAGTCAACGGAGACAGTAAACACAGTGCAACCAAATCCATACATCAGCAGCAAGTGAAAGTGAAGCATCGGCAATTGAGTAATACAGTGCATCACTCAATCCCCACAGATCGCGCAGGACACTGGGGTCCTGAAATTGGTGGCGAATCAAGATCCTTGCCACGCGAGAATTTAGTCCCAACAGATTCAAGCGAACAGGTGATTGAGACAAAACCAACGAAAGGCCGAAGTGCCAGGGCGAGTGCCGAGGAGTTTTCACTACATAAATTCAAACATAAAGTGGAATACCAATAAAACTCAATAATTATCAGAAATAAATAAATTAGTGTTGTTAATTCTCGCAAGCGCAACGAATATAAATTTGTTGCTCGAATCCGCAGCCCGGCTGAGTCTTAGCTCAGCTTTAACCACCGAACTAAAAGGTTGCGATAGTTAATAAATATATTTGTTGTGAAATTATAATTATAACAACAAAAAAAAAGTAAGAACGCTGTAGTCGAGTGAGCTCGACTACCATATACCCTGAACCAAGCTTTAAATGCATTATAGGTTTATCGTTTTTTGTGGGCGGGAGTAAGCGTGGCCCAAAATATTTTGGAGTTCGATCTTAGTAATATACCTTCTAAGTTTGGTAACTGTAGCTCTTAAATTGCGGGAGATACAGGCATTTTTCGTTTTTTGTGGGCGGGAGTGGGCGTGGTCCAAAATTTTTTTTCCACATTTATGAAGGGTGTTACTAGCAATATACCTTTAAAATTTCGTGACTTAAGTTTTCAAATTGCGCGAGATATATGGGTTTACCGATTTACACCAACAGGTGTATCGGTTTAGATAGGTGGAGTGGGCGTGGCCATCCAATTTTTTATCGATCTTTGGGGGAGTTACCAGTAACATACCTGCAAAATTTTGCGACTCTAGCATGCAAATTACGGCAGATATGCGCATTTTAAATTTATAGGGTCGAAGTTCCTGGGGGCGGCGGATGCGGGCGTGGTCCAAAAAATGGTATGCCAACCTTTGGAGGAGGTTACCAGCAAACTGCCTTCCAAGTTTGGTTACTCTATCTTTAAAATGTTCGGAGATATACGGAGCTATCGATTTACAATCGGAATTGTCGATTATAGGCGCACATTTGCACAAAACCATTATACCCTTTTTACCCATTTTTAATGGGTTCAGGGTATAATAAATATGGTGCGTGCGTGGGTGTACAACCTAAAGAAGGACGAGGTGATGCGGTATGGAGAAGAGTTCCAGGTGGAACTATCCGGCACACTGGATGCTATGCGCAGGCAGTTTGGAGAGTGGGTGGGTACCCACTAGACCAGGCTGCCATACAGTGCGGGGATAGAGGAATTGGCGGCGACTCATGGCAGACAATCCCCTGCAAGAGAAGTCGAAGTTGCGGATACGAGAGAGCCGTCATTTGTGGATGTCGCACATCTCAGCATCCCGGCAACAAGCGCAGCAGCGCGCACTAGAGACGCCAATCACTCTATTTAGGGAGCAGCGCCCACACCACTGCCACAGAGGAGAGTGTCCATACACGATCAAACGGCACCAACTATGACCCAGGAATATTCAAAGGTAGCGCCACAAGTCCATGAGTGGAACTTCCGTTTCGATGGAACAACAAAGCCTGTGGAATTTCTGGAACAAGTAGAGTGGTCAGCCGATGCGTATGGGCTCAACTTGAATTTAGTTCCCAGAGCCATGCCGGAACTACTTCAAGGAATGGCACTTAAATGGTACGTAGCCAACAATCAACACTGGACCAAATGGGTAACTTTTGTCCAGAGTTTTCAAGAATATTTCTTGCCTAGAGATTATTTTGAGAAGCTCATGGACGAAGTTACCCGAAGACGTCAGGCTATACAAGAGCCATTTAAGGTGTACATGGTGGAAATGCAGACGCTAATGCGGCCACTGCAGTATTCAGCTGAAGCGCAGCTGAACCGGATTTACAACAACAGCCTCCCAGACTTACGAGCGTTCGCCAGGCCACATCAATTCAACAATTTGACTGAATTGATGCATTTGGCCGAAGCGTTCGAGGAACTCGCAGCAGACAGGGAAAAGCTGAGACTGCAGAGCCGCATGGAGCAGCATAGTTACAACACGCCACAACACAGCCGCATGGAGCAGCACATGTACAACACACCACAGCACAGCCGCATGGAGCAGCCGTATGGTAACAGGCCACAGCAGAGCCGCATGGAGCAGCAGTATGGTAACAATCCACGGCAAAGACGCAGGGAACCACCACAACAACGCAAGGAAGCGAAGTATGACCATATGGAACCCGCTCAGAGGCAAAATCATCCACGACTTATGGTAATGGTGGAGGAGCGAGCAGAAGCCGACATTGGACTCAGACCAGCCCCGAGGACGAGGCACGACAACGTACAAACCCACATACAGAATCCAGCGAAGTAACGCGTCAGGAGCAGAAGGAATGCAGCGCGAGTCAACGGAGACAGTAAATTTAGTGAAACCAAAACCACACAGCAGCAGCGAGTGAAAGTGAAGCATCGGCAATTGAGTGATACAGTGCATCACTCAATCCCCACAGATCGCGCAGGACACTGAGGTCCTGAAATTGGTGGCGAATCAAGATCCTTGCCACGCGAGAATTTAGTCCCGGCAGAGACGGACAGATTCAAGCGAACAGGTGATTGAGATTAAAAAAACCAACGAAAGGCCGAAGTGCCACGGCGAGTGCCGAGGAGTTTTCACTACATAAATTCAAACATAAAGTGGAATACCAATAAAACTCAATAATTATCAGAAATAAATATATTAGTGTTGTTAATTCTCGCAAGCGCAACGAATATAAATTTGTTGTTCGAATCCGCAGCTTGGCTGAGTTTTAGCTCAGCTTTAACCACCGAACTAAAAGGTACGTTACAACTGGCGCCCAACGTTGGTGGTTGCGAGAGTTAATAAATATATTTGTTGTGAAATTATAATTATAACAAAAAAAAAAAATAAATATGGTGCGTGCGTGGGTGTACAACCTAAAGAAGGACGAGGTGATGCGGTATGGAGAAGAGTTCCATGTTGAACTATCCGGCACACTGGATGCTATGCGCAGGCAGTTTGGAGAGTGGGTTGGTACCCACGAGACCATGCTGCCATACAGTGCGGGGATAGAGGAATTGGCGGCGACTCATGGCAAACAATCCCCTGCCAGAGAAGTCGAAGTTGCGGATGCGAGAGAGCCGTCATTTGTGGATGTCGCACATCTCAGCATCCCGGCAACAAGCGCAGCAGCGCGCGCTAGAGACGCTTATCACTCTATTTGGGGAGCAGCGTCCACACCACTGACACAGAAAAGAGTGTCCATACACGAGCAAACGGCACCAACTATGACCCAGGAATATTCAAAGGTAGCGAAACAAGTCCGTGAGTGGAACTTCCGTTTCGATGGAACAACAAAGCCTGTGGAATTTCTGGAACAAGTGGAGTGGTCAGCCGATGCGTATGGGCTCAACTTGAATTTAGTTCCCAGAGCCATGCCGGAACTACTTCAAGGAATGGCACTTAAATGGTACGTAGCCAACAATCAACACTGGACCAAATGGGTAACTTTTGTCCAGAGTTTTCAAGAATATTTCTTGCCTAGAGATTATTTTGAGAAGCTCATGGACGAAGTTACCCGAAGACGTCAGGCTATACAAGAGCCATTTAAGGTATACATGGCGGAAATGCAGACGCTAATGCGGCCACTGCAGTATTCAGCTGAAGCGCAGCTGAACCGGATTTACAACAACAGCCTCCCAGACTTACGAGCGTTCGCCAGGCCACATCAATTCAACAATTTGACTGAATTGATGCATTTGGCCGAAGCGTTCGAGGAACTCGAAGCAGACAGGGAAAAGCTGAGACTGCAGAGCCGCATGGAGCAGCATAGTTACAACACGCCACAACACAGCCGCATGGAGCAGCACATGTACAACACACCACAGCACAGCCGCATGGAGCAGCCGTATGGTAACAGGCCACAGCAGAGCCGCATGGAGCAGCAGTATGGTAACAATCCACGGCAAAGACGCAGGGAACCACCACAACAACGCAAGGAAGCGAAGTATGACCATATGGAACCCGCTCAGAGGCAAAATCATCCACGACTTATGGTAATGGTGGAGGAGCGAGCAGAAGCCGACATTGGACTCAGACCAGCCCCGAGGACGAGGCACGACAACGTACAAACCCACATACAGAATCCAGCGAAGTAACGCGTCAGGAGCAGAAGGAATGCAGCGCGAGTCAACGGAGACAGTAAATTTAGTGAAACCAAAACCACACAGCAGCAGCGAGTGAAAGTGAAGCATCGGCAATTGAGTGATACAGTGCATCACTCAATCCCCACAGATCGCGCAGGACACTGAGGTCCTGAAATTGGTGGCGAATCAAGATCCTTGCCACGCGAGAATTTAGTCCCGGCAGAGCCGGACAGATTCAAGCGAACAGGTGATTGAGATAAAAAAAACCAACGAAAGGCCGAAGTGCCACGGCGAGTGCCGAGGAGTTTTCACTACATAAATTCAAACATAAAGTGGAATACCAATAAAACTCAATAATTATCAGAAATAAATATATTAGTGTTGTTAATTCTCGCAAGCGCAACGAATATAAATTTGTTGTTCGAATCCGCAGCTTGGCTGAGTTTTAGCTCAGCTTTAACCACCGAACTAAAAGGTTCGTTACAACTGGCGCCCAACGTTGGTGGTTGCGAGAGTTAATAAATATATTTGTTGTGAAATTATAATTATAACAAAAAAAAAAAATAAATATGGTGCGTGCGTGGGTGTACAACCTAAAGAAGGACGAGGTGATGCGGTATGGAGAAGAGTTCCATGTTGAACTATCCGGCACACTGGATGCTATGCGCAGGCAGTTTGGAGAGTGGGTTGGTACCCACGAGACCATGCTGCCATACAGTGCGGGGATAGAGGAATTGGCGGCGACTCATGGCAGACAATCCCCTGCCAGAGAAGTCGAAGTTGCGGATGCGAGAGAGCCGTCATTTGTGGATGTCGCACATCTCAGCATCCCGGCAACAAGCGCAGCAGCGCGCGCTAGAGACGCTAATCACTCTATTTGGGGAGCAGCGTCCACACCACTGACACAGAAAAGAGTGTCCATACACGAGCAAACGGCACCAACTATGACCCAGGAATATTCAAAGGTAGCGAAACAAGTCCGTGAGTGGAACTTCCGTTTCGATGGAACAACAAAGCCTGTGGAATTTCTGGAACAAGTGGAGTGGTCAGCCGATGCGTATGGGCTCAACTTGAATTTAGTTCCCAGAGCCATGCGGGAACTACTTCAAGGAATGGCACTTAAATGGTACGTAGCCAACAATCAACACTGGACCAAATGGGTAACTTTTGTCCAGAGTTTTCAAGAATATTTCTTGCCTAGAGATTATTTTGAGAAGCTCATGGACGAAGTTACCCGAAGACGTCAGGCTATACAAGAGCCATTTAAGGTGTACATGGTGGAAATGCAGACGCTAATGCGGCCACTGCAGTATTCAGCGGAAGCACAGCTGAACCGGATTTACAACAACA
>JAWNLR010000456.1:0-10496 GCA_035042205.1 Drosophila infuscata
TCCTCACACTCCCCCCTTTCGGTCACCAACGCACCACACCTCCTCCCACCGGCCCTCGTCCTCAGGCGCCGAGAATTGCCTTTGGAGATTTGGCCGGGGTGGCTCTGGTGTCGCTGCTGTCGGCCCAGTGTCGGTCGCCGCCATTCGGGTGTTGGCGGTGGTGGTGACTCCACCGGTCTCCGTACTGGTTCTTCGTACAGCTGCCAGGAGGCGGGCACTCCCACGTCCTCCTTCCATTTGTACACCACGGTGACAGCGTGCACCCATCGACCCGTCTCGTAAGTCCGTTGGTAGCTGGCTGTCGCCGTGGGCTTTTGTGACTGGGATTCGTCCTCCTCTGACGACACTTCGATCGTCTCCTCCTCGGGTCGCGTCCGGGGTGTGTACGGCATCGTGTCCTCGTCGTCTCCATTGGTGTCCGGTGCCGACACCCGTTCCTCCGCCTCGTCCTCTTCGTCGGACGATATGATGATGGTATCGCCCTCTGCCTCGGTGTCTGAGCTCTGGTCTGAGGCCGTCGAGGGGGCCCATGCTTCCCAAGAGGGCATGTCCTCTTCCAGCTCCACCGCTGCTGCCGGTGCCCACGGATTGGGTCCTTGTTCCGGCGCCTCTGCCGGCGCCCACGGGTCGGCCTCCAGGAACTCTGCGCGGGGCCTCGGTCCCATGAATGGGACAGCCGTGTCTTCCGGTTCCGGGGTAAGTGGTAGCTCCGGGAATTGCCACTCTAACCTTTCTTCAAAGAAAGGAAGAGTATAAAAAATCAAATTGCTGGTGTTCTAGTTGATGTTGATCATAACATTATTTTTTCAAACAAACGTCTTAAAAATGTGGGTGATCCCTTGGAAGATAATGACGCTGTTAATAAAGTGTTTTTAGAAAGAAAAGTAGAAGAAACTATGGAAAACATTGAAAAACTGTTAAGAGAAAAATATCAGATAGATCAGAAAGCAATAAGTGAAATATCATTTACAATTCTTGATGAGATTAACAAAAATAAAATTGAGCTGGAAGAACTCGTGAAAAAATCAGAAAGTTCTTTACAAGCGAATTTTAATTCTCAAATAGAGTTATTAAAAGGTTTATTTGAATACAAACTTATTAAAAATGTTCTCTCGACAAAACTATTTGAAAGGAAGCAGGCCTTGTACTCATTTATAAGAAATAATAATAACAACAAGTAAGAACGCTGTAGTCGAGTGAGCTCGACTACCATATACCCTGAACCAAGCTTTAAATGCATTATAGGGTTATCGTTTTTGGGGGCTGGAGTGGGCGTGGCCCGATCTTAGTAATATACCTTCTAAGTTTGGTAACTGTAGCTCTTGAATTGCGGGAGATACAGGCATTTATCGTTTTTTGTGGGCGGGAGTGGGCGTGGCCCAAAATATTTTGGAGTTCGATCTTAGTAATATACCTTCTAAGTTTGGTAACTGTAGCTCTTAAATTGCGGGAGATACAGGCATTTTTCGTTTTTTGTGGGCGGGAGTGGGCGTGGTCCAAAATTTTTTTTCCACATTTATGAAGGGTGTTACTAGTAATATACCTTTAAAATTTGGTGACTTAAGTTTTCAAATTGCGCGAGATATATGGGCTTATCGATTTACACCAACAGGTGTATCGGTTTAGGTAGGTGGAGTGGGCGTGGCCATCCAATTTTTTTATCGATCTTTGGGGGAGTTACCAGTAACATACCTGCAAAATTTTGCGACTCTAGCTTGCAAATTACTGCAGATATGCGCATTTTAAATTTCTAGGGATGAAGTTCCTGGGGGCGGCGGATGTGGGCGTGGTCCAAAAATTGGTATGCCAATCTTTGGAGGAGGTTACCAGCAAATTGCCTTCCAAGTTTGGTTACTCTATCTTTAAAATGTTCGGAGATATAGGGAGTTATCGATTTACAATCGGAATTGTCGATTATAGGCGCAGGTGTGGGCGTGGCACCACAAATTTGTTATCGGTTTTTAAGGGCGACTACCAGTAATATACCTACCAAATTTGACGTTCCCTACTCAAAAACTGCGGAAGATATAGCCATTTGAAAATTTTAGGGGCGGGGGTGATGGGGGCGTCGGAGGTGGGCGTGGCACATGCCGATCTTTCAAGGACCTCGCCAACAACCTACCAACCAAAATTGGTGACTGTATCCATTAAATTGTGAGAGATATGTGGAATTTACTGCTATCGAAAATCTAAATGTATCGATAATTCAGAAACTGAGGCAGTTATCGATAAAATAACGCAAACTTAATCTGCGCCTGGTATACGAGATCTTATATTCCAAATTTGAAGTCTCTAGCTCTTATAGTCTCTGAGATCCGTGTTTTCATACAGACGGACAGACAGACGGACAGGGCTAGATCGACTCGGCTATTGATCCTGATCAAGAATATATATACTTTATGGGGTCGCAGATGCTTCCTTCTGCCTGTTACATACATTTGCACAAAACCATTATACCCTTTTTACCCATTTTTAATGGGTTCAGGGTATAAAAATATTATGTAATATAATATAATATAATAATTAAAGAAAAGCTAAATATGAAAAGCAGTAAATAAAAAGTGAATCATGAGTAGGAAGAATTTAGTAGATGAATTACATGCGCCAGTACGAAAAATTTTTAAACGTCGAATAGTTATTATGAAGGGAATCGATGATCACTGGCAAGCAGACTTAGTTGAAATGGGACAATACTCATCAGTGAATAAAGGATATAGATTTCTATTGACAGTAATTGATACGTTTTCGAAATATGCATGGGGACAGGCGTTAAAAACTAAAACGGCTAAAGAAGTTAAACACGCATTCTCAACTATACTTAAGGAGAATCAAATTCCAAAAAATTTGCAGACCGATGATGGAAAAGAATTTTTTAATGCAGACTTTACGAGTTTGTGTAAAAAACATAACATTAATCATTACTTTAGTGGTCTAAAGGCGTCAATTGTTGAGCGTTTTAATAGAACGATTAAGGAGATGATGTGGAGAGAGTTTAGTTATAATGGATCATATTGTTGGATTAAAACAGTTAATAAATGAGTATAATAGAAAACATCATATAACAATTCATATGGCTCCAATTGCAGTAAACTCATCAAATGAGAAGTATTTATTGAAGACTGTCTACAATCATATACAAATTTTTAATGGCAGTAAATTTCGTGTTGGTGATTATGTACGAATTAGCAAGCATAAACATACATTTGAAAAAGGGTATACGCTGTGAGGAGCCATATAGCCGTGGCCAACATGCAGACATGGGTATGTGTGTATGTGCACGGCCATGGCATATGCGCCCCTCACAGCAACTGTCGATCAGGCGGAGATCCGGCCCCGATGCAGTTGCGGCGAATTCGCTCTCTCTCGTCCTCTCCCTTTCTAGCGCAGGTAGTCAGCCATTTGAGCGTGTCTGACACGCATATCGAGGAGGATATG
The DNA here is from genome assembly GCA_035042205.1 of Drosophila infuscata. Taxonomy (NCBI): domain Eukaryota; kingdom Metazoa; phylum Arthropoda; class Insecta; order Diptera; family Drosophilidae; genus Drosophila; species Drosophila infuscata. The sequence goes on from JAWNLR010000456.1 coordinate 3,436, forward strand.
CACCGTTGGTGTGGGAGGAGTATTGCGGGTGTAATATGGCCATCTACACTCACACCACCGGCAGACAATGGTTGGCGCCAGCAAAAGGGCAGTGGAAAGTTACCGAAAAATCACGCCACCGAAGAACATCACGCCACCTCGGTACAGCCCCGGCAAAAGGTCAACGACTGGCCTATATAAGGAGCGCCGCAGCACGGCGCGAGGCATTGTAGTGCGGACAGAGTGAAGCTTAGAGAGCTAAACTACAGAGTGCAGCAGCAAGTGAAGCTAACACAAAAGCAGTAAAGTGAAAGTGAAATATCGGCAGTTGAGTGATACATCTCATCACTCAATCCATACAGATCGCGCGGGACACTGAGGTCCTGACATTGGTGAAGAAGCAAGATCCTTGCCACGCGAGAAGTTTAGTCCTGGCGGAGCCGGACAGATTCAAGCGAACAGGTGATTGTGACCGAGCCAACGTAAGGCCGAAGTGCCACGGCGAGTGCCGAGGAATTTCACCACACAAACGCTAATAGACAGTGCAATAAAATAAAATATAAAATTATCAAAGAAATATATTGTTCGTTTTAATTATCGCAAGCGCGACGAAATAAATTTGTTGCTCGGATCCACAGCTCGGCTGAGTTTTAGCCCAGCTTTAACCACCGAACTAACAGGTTCGTTACAACTGGCGCCCAACGTTGGTGGTTGCGATAATTGAAGTGAAAACATATATTTATAGTAATTTTATAAAAATAAAAAAAAAAATTTAATAATAATAATGGTGCGTGCGTGGGTGTACAACCTAAAAAAAGACGAAGTGTTGCGGTACGGAGAAGAGTTCCAGGTGGAACTATCCGGCACACTAGATGCGATGCGCAGGCAGTTTGGAGAGTGGGTGGGTACCCACGAAACCAGACTGCCATACAGTACAAGGATAGAGGAATTGGCGGCGACTCATGGCAGACAATCCCCTGCCAGAGAAGTCGAAGTTGCGGATGCGAGAGAGCCGTCATTTGTGGATGTCGCACATCTCAGCATCCCGGCAACAAGCGCAGCAGAGCGCGCTAGAGACGCCAATCACTCTATTTGGGGAGCAGCGTCCACACCACAGCCACAGAGGAGAGTGTCCATACACAAGCAAACGGCACCAACTATGACCCAGGAATATTCAAAGGTAGCGAAACAAGTCCGTGAGTGGAACTTCCGTTTCGATGGAACAACAAAGCCTGTGGAATTTCTGGAACAAGTGGAGTGGTCAGCCGATGCATATGGGCTTAACTTGAATTTAGTTCCCAGAGCCATGCCGGGAACTACTTCAAGGAATGTCACTTAAATGGTACGTAGCCAACAATCAACACTGGACCAATGGGTAACTTTTGTCCAGAGTTTTCAAGAATATTTCTTGCCAAGAAATTATTTTGAGAATCTCAAGGACGAAGTTACCCAAAGACGGCGGGCTACACAGGAGCCATTCAAGGTGTACATGGTGGAAATGCAGACGCTAATGCGGCCACTGCAGGATTCAGCTGAAGCACAGCTGAACCGGATTTACAACAACAGCCTCCCAGACTTACGAGCGTTCGCCAGGCCACATCAATTCAACAATTTGGCTGAATTGATGCATTTGGCCGAAGCGTTCGAGGAACTCGAAGCCGACAGGGAAAAGCTGAGACTGCAGAGCCGCATGGAGCAGCACAGTTACAACACGCCACAGCACAGCCGCATGGAGCAGCACAGGTACAACACACCACAGCACAGCCGCATGGAGCAGCCGCAGCAATATGGTAACAATCCACGGCAAAGACGCAGGGAACCACCACGACAACGCAAGGAAGCGAAGTATGACCATATGGAGCCCGCTCAGAGGCAAAATCATCCACGATGTATGGTAATGGTGGAGGAGCGAGCAGAAGCCGACACTGGACCCAGACCAGCCCCGAGGACGAGACACGACAACGTACAAACCCACATACAGAATCCAGCGAGGTCATGGAGATGTTGCGGCCAGGAGGGACACACGGCAATTGAGTGTACGAATCCCATGCTGGAATTCTGTTGGATATGTGGGCGTATTGGAGTTCGTACGTCAGTATGTTGTTCGTCGGGAAACAGAGACCGGCGTGCGCCACCAAGGAGTAAGCGGAAGATTAACAGGACACGCAACAAGACGCTCATCGGCAGCCTACAGGCCGAAGGCGCGCAACTGACAGCTACCGTAGAGATCGGCAACTGTCAGTATAAGGCGTTGATTGATACAGGGGCCACGAGTAGTTTCGTTAGTGAGGAACTAGCGCGTGGACTGATCAACGTAGGCCGACGAAGCGCAACCAAACGGCGAGTCCGCATGGCAGATGGCCGAGGATGCGGAATTCGAGAGCAGATCGAGGTGAACGTCAGACTGGGACGGAGCAGCATGGAGATTGCTCTGCTGATACTGCCAGGAGTCAACGGCGATCTTGTTCTTGGCTGGGACTTTTTGTCTGGCATGGGCACGGCTGTAGAGTGTGCAGGCTTCAGGGTGAACATACCAAAGAGCGGTATACGAAAACACCACGAGGAGAGATTATCCATAGCCACGACAGTCGTTACACCAATACATCCGGAGAAGGTAGCGGCTGTTGGCGTATTGAAGCCCCTAAAGGACACATTCCAGAAATTTTCTATGGTGGAAGACGCAATGGATCAAGCCAACCGGAAGTGCAAATGGATCCAAAAGTTGCGAACGGGCATCAAGAAAAACCCCAGGAAGTATCCAGATTACTATGAAGAGTCTGGAAACCTATATAGACACATCCCGCTTACAGCTGGAACTGAGGATGCAGCAGCTTGGAAATTGTGTGTGCCTACCGGGAAGAGAAGTCAAATAATGCAAGAAAACCACTTCTCCGCCGCCGCAGTCCATACGGGTAGCAGGAAAGCTATAGCCCGAATAGCAGCGCGCTACTATTGGCCAGGCTTATATAGAGACGTACGAGCATATGCTAAACAATGCGAAATATGTCAAAAATATAAGCAGAGTCAATTGGCGGCTCAGGACCGAGCAAGGCACCATAGCCTTCGGCGCAGACCATGGAGACCCACAGTCGGAGAGAGAGTATGGCTACACCACCTGTCGAATGCTGCTGAGGGATTCGCAGCAAAGCTGGCGCCGAGATACGGAGGCCCATACCAAATTGTAGATTTTCCATCGCCGGTGATCTGCAAATTGAAGAGCCACACGGACAAGCGAATAAGGACAGCGCACATAGGCGACCTGAAGCCGCACAGCGAAGGGATTGAGACAGGTGAGTCAGCCAACCAAGAATAACAAAAAAAAAAAAAATATATGCCTGAAACCGAAAAGATTGAGATGCATATAATGTCCCAATCTGTTCGGTTAATTTAAAAAGGGGGGGAAATAAATAGGCCTCTATGCTAAGAGACCATTTATAAGTTTATAGAGTCATATAAAACTGTATCTATAGTTGGATACAATTGTATAGAAAAATCATCTGCATATATAAAACAATCAAAGCTGACAGCGACTATTAATGGCATATATATAAAACAACCAAAACGGAGCCCAGGCAATTTATAATTCGTTTAATATAAAATAACCAAAGCAGAACCCTGAACCGGCCCAGCCCAAGAAACAACAACTGAACAGCACGGCGAAGTGAGCGAAAGTGCACGCATTCGGCAATGCACCCGAGAGCGGGAGAAATGTCAGTCGAGAAAACACGACCATGACCCACTCTCGAGGGCATGCGCTGAATGCGGAATCCAAGTTCAACGGCCGAACAAATAGTTCAACGGCCGTCCAAACGCTGTGACCGGCTTACGCTAGCAACTAGTGTGGGGTCGTGCGCAAAACAAAACTGCAGCGGACTTTGTACCGAGAAAAGAGCGTTCAGCTGACGAACGTTCGAGCAGCAGTAAGCGTGCGCACAAAAAGGGCAACAACAACGCGTGCGCAGCACCGTCGGTTGACCACCCACACTAGCGCAAGTGCACGCACGGAGAACGCACCGTCGTTGGCGCTCTCACGTTTAGCGAGAGTGCGCGAACGCTGGAGAGCGTAACAACAACGCAGGCGCAACCCCATTGGCGGAGCACACACACACACACACGGGTGCCGATGCACGCACAAAGAGCGCACCGGTGTTGGAGCGCAACAACAACGAAGTGCATTTCGAGGGAGCATTTGTTGGAGTGCATTGTTGGCTCTCTCACGTTTAGCGCGGGGCCGCGAACGTGGGAGAGAATGACAACAACAAAGTGCACTTTGGACCAACAAATGCCGAATGCACCGGTGATGGCTCTCACGTTTAGCGAGAGTGCGCGAACGCTGAGAGCGCAACAACAACAAAGTGGGTGTTGAAACAAATGCCGAGGAAACCGTCGTCGACTCTCGTACGCGGGTACGCGAATGGGGAGCTGGAACCCGGCACGAATGCGCGCAAGGATGCGCGCAAGGCTACCAAGCCCAAAACCGTCGCGTCGAGCGGGGTACCAGGGGCGGGAACCAAATTTTTATCATTCCAGATGATCGTCCTGTGGGAAGGTGGAAGCTTCCCACTGCCGAAGAAAGAGGGGAGTGTGAGGAGCCATATAGCCGTGGCCAACATGCAGACATGGGTATGTGTGTATGTGCACGGCCATGGCATATGCGCCCCTCACAGCAACTGTCGATCAGGCGGAGATCCGGCCCCGATGCAGTTGCGGCGAATTCGCTCTCTTTCGTCCTCTCCCTTTCTAGCGCAGGTAGTCAGCCATTTGAGCGTGTCTGACACGCATATCGAGGAGGATATGCACCGTTGGTGTGGGAGGAGTATTGCGGGTGTAATATGGCCATCTACACTCACACCACCGGCAGACAATGGTTGGCGCCAGCAAAAGGGCAGTGGAAAGTTACCGAAAAATCACGCCACCGAAGAACATCACGCCACCTCGGTACAGCCCCGGCAAAAGGTCAACGACTGGCCTATATAAGGAGCGCCGCAGCACGGCGCGAGGCATTGTAGTGCGGACAGAGTGAAGCTTAGAGAGCTAAACTACAGAGTGCAGCAGCAAGTGAAGCTAACACAAAAGCAGTAAAGTGAAAGTGAAATATCGGCAGTTGAGTGATACATCTCATCACTCAATCCATACAGATCGCGCGGGACACTGAGGTCCTGACATTGGTGAAGAAGCAAGATCCTTGCCACGCGAGAAGTTTAGTCCTGGCGGAGCCGGACAGATTCAAGCGAACAGGTGATTGTGACCGAGCCAACGTAAGGCCGAAGTGCCACGGCGAGTGCCGAGGAATTTCACCACACAAACGCTAATAGACAGTGCAATAAAATAAAATATAAAATTATCAAAGAAATATATTGTTCGTTTTAATTATCGCAAGCGCGACGAAATAAATTTGTTGCTCGGATCCACAGCTCGGCTGAGTTTTAGCCCAGCTTTAACCACCGAACTAACAGGTTCGTTACAACGCCAAACTGGACAACTGAAATTTTTGAAATCAACAAAATTCAAAATACTAATCCAACTACATACATTCTGAAAGACTATCAATGTGCTGTTGTGCAGGGAGGTTTCTATAATGAAGAGTTGAGGAAAACAAGATTTCCAGACACTTACTTGGTGGAAAAGATAATAAGGCGACGAAATGAGAGAGTACTAGTTAAATGGCTTGGATTCTCAAATGAACACAACGCTTGGATAAATATCAATAAAGTTTTATAAACAAAAAAAAAAAAAATAAAATAAAATAAACGAGATGAAAAACAAATAAAACATTTTTGAGTTCGAAAGACCCAAAAACACACGTGTGTTTATTATCAATATGTTAAAAATAAATGCACAGGAAATCTTAATATTCTGTGTGTACCACTTCTTTTTTCATTAAAATTTCATGGAGGTATACTGATGGGTAATAAGCCTGTCAGTTTTTTTTTCCAAGTTTGAACCTTTTGGACAAGTGCATTCAGCTATTTTCTTAATTATGCAAGAATAAAATACACTCGGTGCAAGAAAGTTGCAATATAAAAAGCGTCTTGAATTGAATAGACTCAAAAAAAATATGATGAGGAACGCGCAAGACTTCTTTTCCATGGTGGACGAGGGAGATAATATGACGTTGCTCTTGGACGAGCCCATGCCCTGGCCGACCCCCATCAGAGAAGCAACTACTGCGGAGGAGGATCAACCCACAACCTCGAGGCTTCCACAGCTCAGCCCATCGGAATGGCTTGAGCTGTTGGAAATACCAACATCTTCAAAAAGGGAAATTTATGAGGACGATGTGGATAACATCCTGTTCATCCGGGAGGAGTATTGCCGCATCAAGGAGCCTAAGATAGAAGACGAAATGGAAGAGCTTGACATCACTCAGGAGGGGCAGTTAATGGAGCCCACCATCGAGGAGCTTCTTGCTGAGGAGCCCATCAGCGAGGAATGGGATTGTTGAGCTATTGAGCTTTTTCAATAGCTATCGAATTTTCCAAAGTACAACAAATAAATAGAAACGCACCGAAATTTGCTTTTCTATAAATGTAGTTTATTTGCCTTCGTGGCCAAAATTAAAAATAGTTACAATTGTTAATTATAAGCTCCGAGTTGAGCTTTGCACTTTTAATTGTACGAATTATTTTTTGGCAAGCGGTGTCGGTACCGTGCCGCGACTTTAATTCTCGATTGACCGAATAGAACTAACTAGCTGCCGAATTGCAGCTGCTGCTTGCGCTCAGCCAAGGCAAAGGGCAAGCAAGGTGAAAAATGCAATAAAACGAAAGGCCGATGAGCATATGCAAAACAACAGTTATGATAGTTACGTTAATTTGCTCTTTATGCTGCGCTGAGCATAACTTATGAAAGAGATAAATATTAAGAGAGAAGCTGCTTTAATTATTGTTTGACGCGGATACCTGCGTAACCAAACATTCTCCGCCCGTTGAAAGACACGGGCTTTCAACAGCATCCTCTTTCGGAAGCGCACACAACTTGCGCACAGATCTCTTTATTGTTCCAGTTGACGTCTTGAGAACAGCTACTCGGGAAACGCCGACAGCACCAGCAACAAGTTGTGGCCATTTATTTAAAGTAAA
>JAWNLR010000457.1:0-38722 GCA_035042205.1 Drosophila infuscata
CAAAGTGAAAACAAATGCAATACAACGAAATGCCGATGAGCATATACAAAACAACAGTTATGATCTTTACGTTAATTTGCTCTTTATGCTGCGCAGAGCATAACTTATCAAAGAGATAAATATTAAGAGAGAAGCTGCTTTAATTGTTGTTTGGCGCAGATACCTGCGTAACCAAACAGGTATTAAGCCGGTATTTTTACCGGGACCTGGATGGGGTACCTGGCTGTGTGCTAAGGTACTGTGCCGATGGTCTTTTGAAGCCCTTGCTACAACTTTTTGAATTGTCCGTGGAGTTAAGCTCTTTTCCTAATATTTGGAAAGAATCGTTTATTATCCCTCTCCTTAAAAAGGGAAACAAATCAAATGTTCAAAAATATAGAGGTGTCTCTAAATTGTCTGCCATTCCTAAAGTTTTTGAGAAATTGAAAACTTCTCAACTTCAACATATTTGTAGATCTTTTATTTCACCCTGTCAACATGATTTCATGAAATATAGATCTACAACCACTAACTTATTAGAATTCACCTCTTTTGTTATCAAAGGTGTTCAGAACAAAATGCAAATGGAGGTTGTTTACACTGATTTCAGTAAGGCTTTTATCTTCTGGGCTTTATCTTCTGGGATTTCCAGATAATCTGATTAATTGGATATCAAAATATTTACTATTAAGAACACAGAGAGTTTTCTTCAGAGGTTTCATCTCAAAGTCTGTTCAGGTCACTTCCGGAGTACCTCAAGGAAGTCACCTTGGTTCCTTGCTATATACTTTATTTATAAATGACCTTCCGTCTGTTATAAGCTATTCTCGGGTACTGATGTACGCCGATGACGTTAAGTTGTGTTTATCAACTACTGACTCTCTTACTGGACAGAGGCTTCAAGCTGACTTAGATAGTTTTGAAGCCTGGTGTCGTTTTAATTTATTAAATCTTAATTGTGATAAATGCAAAGTCATGTCCTTTTATAGGCGAATGCCTTTTTTAATCAATTATTTCCTTAATGGCAAACCACTGGAACGCATAGAATGTGTTGATGATTTGGGTATTCTTTTAGAACCCAAGCTTAAGTTTGACAAGCATATTTCTGCGACTGCTAATCGGGTCCTTGGTGTCCTAGGTTTCATTAAGCACTGGTCAAAAGAATTTTACGATCCCTATATTACGAAACTCTTTACATGTCTCTTGTGTGTCCTTTTCTTGAATATGGGTCTTGTATATGGTCACCCAATTACAAGGTTCATCAGGACAGAATAGAATCCGTGCAAAAGCAATTACTTTTACTTGCACTTAGACGTCTAAACTAGACTACTAATTTTAGTTTACCTTCCTACCGTAGTAGACTTCTATAAATAAATCTTCCTTCACTTTCTGATCGTAGAACAATGCTTTGCGTAATCTTTTTAAACTAGCTTATAAACGGTGAGATTGATTCTTCGGAGTTAATTAGCGAAATAAATTTTACAGTTCCGATCAGAAATACAAGGAACTTTCTACCCATCTTTCTTCAATCTTGTAGTTCGAATTATGCTATACATAATCCATTTAGAATTTTATGTACTAATTATAATATGCTTTTCCTTTTAATTAAGTGCAATTCCCCTATTGAAGTAATTAAAAATGTTTAGTTGTGCCATCTTTCTTCCAATTCGCGATCTTCGTATCAGTAACCAGGGGTGGACTGCTTTCGCCTGGGTCCGCGCGTTAACAAGCCCGTGCTTGGTATTGTTGGGCCACTTAAACAATATAAGTTTGTATTTTATTCTGAAATCCTTTGATCACAAGTGAAGTAAATTCTAGAATTTTAGTGGTAGTAGATCTACATTTTACAAAACCATGCTGGAAAGGTGAAATAATATATCTACATAAGTGTTGCAGTTGAGTTGTTACTATTTGCTCAAATGCCTTAGGTATTGCGGCAATTTGGAAATAACCCTGTAGTTTCTTACATCGGACTTTGAGCCATTCTTATGGAGAAAAGTAATAAAGGTTTCCTTCCAAATAACGGAAAAACAACAAGTATCAACAGACAAGGTAAATAATTTAAGTGAAGGTTTGCAAATAGACCAGAACAGTACTTAAGTACACATCCTGGAACTCCATCAGGACCTGGCGAGCATCCAGGCTTGATTAAATGTAAAGGAAGTGAGTGGGCATGGCCCAAAAAATTTTGGAGTTCGATCTTAGTAATATACCTTCTTAGTTTGGTAGCTGTAGCTCTTAGATTGCAAAAGATACAGGCAACCCAAAATGATTCATTAGTCTATTTTGCAACTCTAATTTCTTCCCATTTGCACTAAATCTAAACTCTGATATCTTCAGCCGCAAGTCCGCTACACGCAATACCAAGATTTCGCTTCTGCTCATTTTTGTCACCTTACAATTAATTACACAATTAATTATTTTTCAAAATCTGCCGACTCGGCAAATGCCGACGGCAACACGCAAGATCAATGTTAAACTTAACTTATGTTAACTCATCTTTAGCCTTAACAGTGCATATACATTTGCGACTGTTAACGATTACACTTAACACTATGTTAGTTCTTCTGTTAATATTTTTTGCTTCACTCGTAGCGTTCGTCTCACCCCTGGCGCCGATTAATTTTCGGCAACTCACACCACGACTTGAACACTGCATTTGTCGCCGCTATACCAGATTATACTCACAAACCACAACTGTTTGCCTCTATTCTCTGTATAAGCACGTCCTCTGCCGCTGCTTTCTTGTCGTCTGCACCTTTTCCTACCACCTGCCTATCGTCTAGATCCGCTCACACACCAACAACACTCTCGCCACTGCTTATGTTGTGTTGTCCTCTGATCGTCTGACCGTTTGTCTCGCTGCTGGCGCCTCTGCTTCCAACGAATTGCGCCTCTGTTGTAACGGCATCTCTCGTCGAATCTAATACAGACAGCCTTTGTCGTCGACTTTGCCTACAAGCCTCAGCTGCTTGCCTTTACTCGTCTGTACTACGACTACCTCACAGCACAAATTACGCAATTTTTAAAATCAATCACAATGTTCAAGTGAATTGTTTATGTATTGTTTTTATTTAGATCTCCCGGACGATCCCCCATTTGTGGGATCTTGGTTATTTAATTCCACGACGAGCTTCCTTTTCAGGGAAACCGGAGTATTATTTCACGAAATCCCGGTTTGGCCCCAAACTATGGATTGGGTATTTCCCTCGTAGTAATTAAGTCCACATCCACATTTATTATAATTATAGTTTATTTATATTATTATCGGGTATTACTAAATAATACATATTCACTTAAACTTATACGATTACACAATTTTGATTAATTGTTTGCGTACTTTATGCGCGTGCGTTTCCAACGAGATCTCGGCAACGAATTCTTGCAAAACTCACTCACATTCTCTCTCTGTTCTCTCTCAGTGTCCCGTCTCTCAATAACGGTGATCACTTCGAGTTCCCTTTTGTTCCTGACGTTCCGTGTCTTTTTCCATTCCTAGGATTCGCCCCAAACTCCTGCCTATAATACACCTTTCTCTGCAAAATCTGACACTTGCTCCTATTAATTCGTCACCCATTTCTAGCTTTAGCTTTCTTTCTTTTCCGATCAGAGGCTCTTCTCGCAACTTTAATTAAAAAGTGATTCATATCCTCTGTTCTGGACCATATTTTCTATATCTTCTTTCGCTTGCCCTTCTTTCTTTAGCAAAACACTTTCTGACAACACGAAACAAGCTAAACGACTCAGTGCATCGACATGCTTCATTTTCGTACCTGACCGATGTTCAATCTCATTATTTTCTGTCAGCCGGTCCTGAATTTGCCCATCTGCCGTATTCTGCTCGCAATTTGCTAAACCCTTCTTTGCATTTACTGCCTGACTGTGATTCAAATCGTTCAGAGTAAAATCACATATGTCTTCACTCTGCTCTGAAGTAAGCATACACAAATCTTTACACTCATTCTGCAGTTCCGAGCAAGAACCATGCTCTTTCTGACTATTCTGAATATTTCTTTTGACAGCAGGCACTTCCACAACTTTTCGTAAAACTCTATTCCATTAATGGACTCTTTCAGGTCAACATACTCTAGAATTGTCATACCCAAAATTGAGTCAAACATCATATCTTCATCGGCAACAACATGAAACTCGACTTCCATACCAATGCCATTTGCTTAGTCAAACTAATTAATGATCAGCTGTTAATCTTATCTCATGTTGATAACTCTGTTAACCGTCAATAAAATACTTAAAAAACATCGATAGTATCGACTATCGTGGAGTCTAAGAAAAACCTTTGAACAAGAAGAAGCGCACTTTTTCGTGTCGGCAAAATAAAGTTTAAAATAATTGTTAAGATCACCGCCCAGACTTGTTGTTTCATGCTTGAATAAAAAACGCTTTATGCACCCAACACCATCAATGTGCACAAAGGTTATAAAACTGCCATATGTCATAACTTGAGCCTTTCCAATTCCATTCAAGCATTTTGAACGACCTGTCAATACACTGTTTCCGAATTTGAAGAACACCTTTCTACGCATCAAGCAAAGATTTGCTCCTGTATCCACCCGTGCTTTAAAACTAACTTTCGAGTTCACAACCATTTTCAATTCCAATCCGGATGATGCAAACAAGCTTGATGGCGTTGTAATACATTCATCCATCACAAGATTGGTTGATTTTTCTTGCTTCATCTGCCCTTCGACTCCACACTTAGATGCTATATGTCCTGGTTGACCACATTTGAAGTCTCGCTTGCAATCCCTTTGCAAATGTGATTCGTCGCCAAACTTAAAACATTTTCTCACAATGTTTGACGTTATTTTCCTTTCATTCTCACCTTTGCTGGCCCTGACATTCGACTATCGGTCCTCGCATCTTCTGATATGCCTCAATCTGTATCTTCAGCTGCCGCATTTTCCTAGCTTGGTACAACAATGGCTTATTAGCTCTAGAGTCGGGAATACCGCCAATGAAATACTCTATCAAACTGTCATCTTTCAAATTAATGGGCTTAGCTATTTCCATCAGACTACATAGGTATTCATGTAACGTTTCATTTCTCATCATCTACGGTGAATTTCAGCTGACTACACTCTTACAGCAAATTCGTCGATCAACACTCTCTCTAATGCGTTCCAATCACGAATATCCCGCTGGCTACGTACAAACAACTTTGCTGCACCACTACGCAATTGTTAGGCATAAGCGAACAACTGAAGCTGGCTCCACTCTACAGTAATCGCACACTCTTCGAGTTTTCCTATCCATTGATTAATGTCTGGGGAGTTTGAACCAGAAGACTGTGAAACAATGCCTTCAACATCCTTTACAGTAAAATATGACCTTGCCATAGGTATGGCTTCTCTCTGTCGGCTCTGACTTCATTATCACTATCTTGCTCATTGGCTTCAACACTCTGCAACCCAAAATGATTCATTAGTCTATTTTGCAACTCTAATTTCTTCCCATTTGCACTAAATCTAAACTCTGATAACTTCAGCCGCAAGTCCGTTACACGCCATACAAAGATTTCGCTTCTGCTTATTTTTGTTACCTTACAATTAATTACACAATTAATTATTTTTCAAAATCTGCCGACTCGGCAAATGCCGACGGCAACACGCAAGATCAATGTTAAACTTAACTTATGTTAACTCATCTTTAGCCTTAACAATACATACACATTTGCGACTGTTAACGATTACACTTAACACTATGGTAGTTCTTCTGCTTCCCTCGTAGCGTTCGTCTGGCGGCGAATAATTTTCGGCAACTCACACCACGACTTGAACACTGCATTTGTCGCCGCTATACCAGATTATACTCAGAAACCACAACTGTTTGCCTCTATTCTCTGTATACGCACGTCCTCTGCCGCTGCTTTCTTGTCGTCTGCGCCATTTCCTTCCACCCGCCTATCGTCTAGATCCGCTCACACAGCAACAACACTCTCGCCACTGCTTATGTTGTCTTGTCCTCCTCCTCGTCTGACTGTTTGTCTCGCTGCTGGCGCCTCTGCTTCCAACGAATTGCGCCTCTGCTGTAACAGCTTCTCTCGTCGACTCTAATACAGACAGCCTTTGTCGTCGACTTTGCCTACAAGCCTCAGCTGCTTACCTTCACTCGTCTGTACAGGCACGCCATTTCTTCTGCACTCTTTAGCGTCGCCTTCTTTAACCGTTTCGTCACTTCCTCGATTCGAACGAAGCGAATTTCACAACTTTTCGAAATTCCGTTTCACTGCATACGGCCTTCTCTTTCACTCGCTTTCAAGTCTTAATGGACTACCTCACAGCACAAATTACGCAATTTTTAAAATCGCACAATGTTCAAGCGAATTGTTTATGTATTGTTATACTATTATACCAAAATGGTATAATAGTATATTGGTTTTGTGCAATGTCCGTCATGCTGTCTGTCCGTCTGTCCGTCTGTATGAACGCGCGTTCCTCCGACACCCTTTGAGATAGAGACTTGAAACTTGGAACGTATACTGGAAAGTACCCTCAAAAGTTAAAGTGTCTTGGGTTTGGACCTACGTCCACTAGGGAGCTAGAAAATCGACAAATTCGATTTTAGCAAATCGATAAATCCCCATATCTCTTACAATTTAATGAATACAGTCACCAATTTTGGTTGGTAGGTTGTTGGCGAGGTCCTTGAAAGATCGGCATATGCCACGCCCACCTCCGACGCCCCCTTCACCCTCGCCCCTAAAATTTTCAAATGGCTATATCTTCCGCAGTTTTTGAGTAGGGAACGTCAAATTTGGTAGGTATATTACTGGTAGTCGCCTCTAAGAACCGATAACAAATTTGTGGTGCCACGCCCACAATTGCGCCTATAATCGACAATTCCGATAATTAATCGATAACTCCGTATATCTCCGAACATTTTCAAGATAGAGTAACCAAACTTGGAAGGTAATTTGCTGGTAACCTCCTTCAAAGATTGGCATACCAATTTTTGGACCACGCCCACATCCGCCGCCCCCAGGAACTTCGTCCCTAGAAATTTAAAATGCGCATATCTGCCGTAATTTGCAAGCTAGAGTCGCAAAATTTTGCAGGTATGTTACTGGTATTTCCACCAAAGATCGATAAAAAAATTGGATGGCCACGCCCACTCCACCTACCTAAACCGATACACCTGTTGGCGTAAATCGATAAACCCATATATCTCACGCAATTTGAAAACTTAAGTCACCAAATTTTAAAGGTATATTGCTAGTAACACCCTTCATAAATGTGGAAAAAAATTTTGGACCACGCCCACTCCCGCCCACAAAAAACGATAAATGCCTGTAACTCCCGCAATTTAAGAGCTACAGTTACAAAATTTAGAAGGTATATTACTAAGATTGAACTCCAAAATTTTTTCGGCCACGCCCACTCTCGCCCCCAAAACTAATAAACGCCCATATCCCCCGGAATTCAAGTATTTCTTAACTGTACACAAATAAAGGTATAATAGTATTTCGCTGTCGGTTACGTCCGACTGCAACGTTCTATCTTGTTTTTATTTAGATCTCCCGGACGATCCCCCATTTGTAGGATCTTGGTTATTTAATTCCACGACGAGCTTCCACTTCAGGGAAACTGGAGTATTATTGTACGAAATCCCGGCCCCAAACTATGGATTGGGTATTTCCCTCGTAGTAATTAAGTCCACATCCACATTTTTTATTATAATTATAGTTTATTAATATTATTATCGGGTATTACTAAATAATACATATTCACTTCAACTTATACGATTACACAATTTTAATGAATTGTTTGTGTACTTTATGCCAACGATGTGTTTTCAACGAGATCTCGGCACCGAATACTCGCAAAACTCACTCACATTCTCTCTCTGTTCTCTCTCAGTGTCCCGTCTCTCAATAACGGTGACCACTTCGAGCACCCTTTTGTTCCTGACGATCCGTGTCTTTTCCCATTCCTATATACATTTGCTGGAAAGGACCACATAATATTAGGAAGATTAAAGTCACCACTTACAATCAAATAGTCTCTATCAGAAAGCATAGAGGAAATGTACTGATTAGCGGATAGATGATTAAGGTATATTAAGGTGGGATATAAGATCAAGTAATAAACTCAATATTTAGCTCAATATTAATACTTCTAAATTCGATGTCTAAAGCAAATGGAGGTGAGAAGTAATCTGACGCAAGATCAGAATCGACAGCAATTAGACATTCGCCATATCTTAAATTGGTATGCATGTCCTTAATAGTAACAAAAATTTTAAAAAAATTGACGTAATTATTAAATAATGTTTTTTTTTTTAAGCATTTCCATAAGAACGAATAGCATTGCACACCTTTTTTACATAAGAGTGTCCGAAACTATTTAATGGGACATTTGGAAATAAACCAATAATGTATTTTCCTAAGCTTAAACCTAAGCTTGGTTATGGTAGTAGAGCTCACTCGACTCTGCGTTCTTACTTGTTACAAGGCGAAACTTGTTTTTTTTTTATTATTTGGACGTTGAAGTACTAACGAGCAGTACATTCAAGTGGCCCAACGATACCAAGCACGGGCTTGTTAACGCGCGGACCCAGAAATCTTTCGACTGATATTAATGGATGAGTTCAGTCGTCGATCACTGCGTTATCGAAAATTATATACATACATAGTAAGTTTACGAGTCTAAAAATACACCATTGACAAATAGTTGAGCCAAAGGCCTTTGTCTCAGACATGATAAATGACTTTTAAATGTAACTTGGATTATACTATGCGTAGATCTGCTGAGAGTCAACACTTTTATGTGTACGAGTCTCTTCCGTCATGGAATACACAATGAATGAGTTAAGTACCAAATAACATGCAGCATTCAGAAGAAAAAAATATATGAATGAATACCACACATGAACTTATCTTATGTTGTGGATTCGTAAGCTACTAGCTTAACTAATGCTTAGTTTATAATTTAAAATACCATAAATTAAACAAGAACCTTAGAGCACCAGATGTTTTTAAAAACATATCCCAATCGGGTTCGTCTTAGTTCGTTGCCAATGTACAATAAATTTTCGAAAGTGGTGCATAAAAATTTGTCTCATAAATTACAATTTGCAAGGCTGTTGAGCGTGAAACAAAAATAAACTTGAATATTGCATTCAGCTCGTGTGTTGAGCGTTTCGCAATGGATTTGCAAAAACCAACGACCGACACGACCCTTATTGCCATTGAGTGTCGTTGCAAGACACTGTAGTGTACGGGAGTGTATTTAAATGGTGGGTGGAATGCCAATACATTCGAGCGGCGTATGGTTGAGATTGATGTGCGCACTCTCGCTATGCTCGTCTTAGCACGCCGTATTGTCGGGGTTCTTTCTCCCTTAAACCATACAAAAGTACTCTGCCACATTTAATTATTGCGCTTTTACAAAATAAGTAACACTTGTGTTACTGAGACAAATTAACACAATATTGGTGACGCCGACACGTCCTGAAAACTACCTGAGAAACTCGTTTTATTAGAGATAATGATCTTAGTATGTTACATTATCCCTTGGAGAGACTCATTAAATCCTACCACATTTTATAAAACCCTAGCATGGATACTCGACAGACAATGGATAATTTCTTAGCACTTTATATTTAATTTACTCTTAAATGTATAAGTCCTCGAACAATATTGGGACAATTGTATTCATTCTCTTATTGATAGTCTTATATCTAATGTAAATTCTAATTTCATTTTTTCTGGTGTTTTACACCGATTATTTTGTTTTCATGAATTGGTTTCTTTTCGTTTCTTTTGAATAACCAAATAAGTTTAATTGATTTATTTTTCAGGCTTCAGGCCAAATTTTATCTTATAATATTTTACTTAAATTAAGGCTTCTAGATATATCTTTCGGTGGTTGATTATACTATGCTGTTGGTCACACTTATTTTATATACATACACATAGGTTTTTTTCCTATTCGCTAATTGTACAATTTCTTTTTGTAGGACCTACATTATAGCAGTTTTATTTTTACTCACTCATTTCGGTGTTTTTAGTTTTCTGCAGTCGATGCGATCGTTGGGCCCAAGGTTCGTCGACGAAAAGCTATTTGCGAGGGGTATTCAAAAAGAATTAGAAATCATATATATATATATATATATATATGTATAAGTTAAACTTGACCACCCGTTGTTATTATTAGCAGTATATTAACCAATCACCAATTCAGCATTATTATTTTCTATCTTATAATTAAGGAAATTTAAATTGATTTAATAGATTTTACGTTAAATTAATTAATAAGAAAAACATAAACAAAAATAAAAATTCATACAGCTGATGATTAACAGCGTAATATGAGTGTTATGCTTACCAGCAGTTTTATGAACTCAGCAGTTTTATGATCTGCTTAAGTTTATGATCTGCTGTTTGTTTACATAAAACAATCAAAAGCTGATAAGCCTAAAATGTGCGTGCACACTCAGCTGGGCTGATCATTTACTTTTCTTTAATTTTATATTAATTTTTAATTTTTAACGTCACTTATACTGGCTGATAATACTCGTAGGATGTTCTTACGACACAAACTGTTAATTGTCTCTGGGACAATAGCGGAATCCACTCCAGAATCCTGGGTGGAGATGATTTCCAAAATTTGCTCCTTCGCACCCTCGTCCCGCTGAGTCGCAATTTTTCTGCGGTTGGTCCGTTGGGTTTCAAAACTAGTATAACCTAGTTAGCTATACCCATTTACCGGCGTGTTGGTTAGCTTCTTGTATTTTTTTTTCTGGCCAGACTTGATCCGGTCTGGACCTTTAGCTCCACCGCCGACCTGCCTATGAACATGTTTGGGGAATTGATTCTTTTTTTCTGGTTTGATTTAACTCACAACGATGTACCTTTTCACCAACTGCACTTTCACTATAATATGGAGTATTTATATATATTTATTATATATATACATATATATTTATTTAAATAATTTAATTTAAATATTTATGCTTGTTTTGCGTTTCTTATATTTTTTCCAACTGGATCGCACGACTCTTTCGTCTCCGTAACCTTGAGAGTTTGACCGCAGCAACGACAACAGCTTGTCTTACGCATTTCAAAAAGCTGCTCACTGAGCGCTTATTGAGTGAGAATTGCATTTGAGCGTTTTCTGTGCGGTTCGTTTATCTGCTTATCTCTCCTCTTGAGCGGCCGCCTGCATGTCTCTACTAATTTAGGGTGGACCATATTCGTATCCAAAAACGGCTACTACAACAGTAGGTTGCAAGACATTTCATATTTTATTCAAGTGTTTTAAATTAAAAATGCTGAATAATCAGGAAATATGCGACATGTTTCGTCTAAACAAAATTGTTGCAAGACTAAAACTTTTAGTTGCCTCCCAGGCAGCTGGTAACACTCATCATAATAATGAAATCGTCTCGATAATTGAAGAACTTCGTGAAGCAAAAATTATTTATAAGTAGTACTGTATTTAACATTAATTTATTAATGTCGAAATGTCTCTTGAGAAGTTTGATCACTTATACTCATCTATCGACGTAAAAGAAAGGAAGAGTATAAAAAATCAGATTAGTGGTGTTCTAGTTTATGTTGATCATAACATTATTTTTCAAACAAACGTCTTAAAAATGTGGGTGATCCCTTGGAAGATAATGACGCTGTTAATAAAGTCTTATTAAAAAGAAAAGTAGAAGAAACTATGGAAAACATTGAAAAACTGTTAAAAGAAAAAGATCAGATAGATCAGAAAGCAACAAGTAAGAACGCTGTAGTCGAGTGAGCTCGACTACCATATACACTGAGCCAAGCCTTAAATGCATTATAGGTTTATCGTTTTTGGGGGCTGGAGTGGGCGTGGCCCGATCTTAGTAATATACCTTTTAAGTTTGGTAACTGTAGCTCTTGAATTGCGGGAGATACAGGCATTTATCGTTTTTTGTGGGCGGGAGTGGGCGTGGTCCAAAACTTTTTTTCCACATTTATGAAGGGTGTTACTAGCAATATACCTTTAAAATTTTGTGACTTAAGTTTTCAAATTGCGCGAGATATATGGGTTTATCGATTTACATCAACAGGTGTATCGGTTTAGGTAGGTGGAGTGGGCGTGACCATCCAATTTTTTTTATCGATCTTTGGGGCAGTTACCAGTAACATACCTGCGGATGTGGGCGTGGTCCAAAAATTGGTATGCCAATCTTTTGAGGAAGTTATCAGAAAATTACCTTCCACGTTTGGTTACTCTATCTTTAAAATGTTCGTAGATACACGGAGTTATCGATTTACAATCGGAATTGTCGATTATAGGCGCAGGGGTGGGCGTGGCACCACAAATTTGTTATCGGTTCTTAAAGGTGACTACCAGTAATATACCTACCAAATTTGACGTTCCCTACTCAAAAACTGCGTAAGATATAGCCATTTGAAAATTTTAGGGGCAGGGGTGATGGGGGCGTCGGAGGTGGGCGTGGCACATGCCAATCTTTCAAGGACCTCGCCAACAACCTACCAACCAAAATTGGTGACTGTATCCATTAAATTGTGAGAATATGTGGAATTTACTGCTATCGGAAATCTAAATGTATCGATAATTCAGAAACTGAGGCAGTTATCGATAAAATATTCAAACTTGATCTGCGCCTGGTATACGAGACCTTATATTCCAAATTTGAAGTCTCTAGCTCTTATAGTCTCTGAGATCCGCGTGTTCATACAGACGGACGGACGGACAGACAGACGGACAGGGCTAGATCGACTCGGCTATTGATCCTGATCGAGAATATATATACTTTATGGGGTCGGAGATGCTTCCTTCTGCCTGTTACATATATTTGCACAAAACCATTATACCCTTTTTACCCATTTTTAATGGGTTCAGGGTATAATAAGTGAAATATAATTTACAATTCTTCATGAGATGTAAAAAAAAAAGAAAGTTCTTTACAAGCGAATTTGAATTCGCAAATAGAGTTATTAAAACGTTTATTTGACGTTGGAAGTAAAAATATAAATTTAAAAATTGATTCTGTAGCGTTCTATAATAAAATACATAAATAATGTATCTTATGTGTGCTAAGATTTATAGTCTGGATGACTGTTAGCAAGTTCGGACACTGCTCAAATATGTAGAATAAAAAGAAAAGTAATTTCCATTTGGTGGAAGTGTATGGGTAAAATGCTAAAAGCATTGGTATTAAATACAAATTTATTTAAAATGTTCTGCGTACAGAACTATTCGAAAGGAAGCAGACCTTGTACTCATTTATAAGAAATAATAATAATAACAAGTAAGAGCGCTGTAGTCGAGTGAGCTCGACTACCATATACCCTGAACCAAGCTTTAAATGCATTATAGATTTATCGGTTTTGGTGGCTGGAGTGGGCGTGGCCCGATCGTAGTAATATACCTTGTAAGTTCGGTAACTGTAGCTCTTGAATTGCGGTAGATACAGGCATTTTTCGTTTTTTGTGGGCGGGAGTGGGCGTGGTCCAACATTTTTTTTACACATTTATGAAGGGTGTTACTAGCAATATACCTTTAAAATTTGGTGAATTAAGTTTTCAAATTGCGTGAGATATATAGGTTTATCGATTTACACCAACAGATGTATCGGTTTAGGTAGGTGAAGTGGGCGTGGGCATCCAATTTTTCTTATCGATCTTTGGGGGAGTTACCAGTAACATACCTGCAAAATTTTGCGACTCTAGCTTGCAAATTACGGCAGATATGCGCATTTTAAATTAATAGGGCCGAAGTTCCTGGGGGCGGCGGATATGGGCGTGGTCCAAAAATTGGTATGCCAATCTTTGGAGGAGGTTACCAGCAAATTACCTTTAAAGTTTGGTTACTCTATCTTTAAAATGTTCGGAGATATACGGAGATATCGATTTACAATCGGAATTGTCGATTATATGCGCAGGTGTGGGCGTGGCATTACAAATTTGTTATCGGTTGTTAAAGGCGACCAGTAATATACCTACCAAATTTGACGTTCCCTACTCAAAAACTGCGGAAGATATAGTCATTTGAACATTTTTGGGGCGGGGGTGATGGGGGCACATGCCGATCTTTCAAGGACCTCGCCAACAACCTACTAACCAAAATTAGTAACTGTATCTATTAAATTGTGAGAGATATCTGGAATTTACTGCTATCGGAAATCTAAATGTATCGATAATTCAGAAACTGAGGCAGTTATCGATAAAATAACGCAAACTTGATCTGCGCCTGGTATACGAGATCTTATATTCCAAATTTGAAGTCTCTAGCTCTTATAGTCTCTGAGATCCGCGTGTTCATACAGACGGACGGACAGACAGACAGACGGACAGGGCTATATCGACTCGGCTATTGATCCTGATCAAGAATATATATACTTTATGGGGTCGGAGATGCTTCCTTCTGCCTGTTATATACATTTGCACAAAATCATTATACCCCTTTTACCCATTTTTAATGGGTTCAGGGTATAAAAATATTATACAATATAATATAATATAATAACTGAAGAAAAGCAAAATATGAGAATCAATAAATAAAAAGTGAATCATGAGTAGGAAGAATTTAGTAGATGAATTACATGCACCAGCACGAAAAAATTTTAAACGTCGAAGAGTTATTATGAAGGAAATCGAAGATCATTGACAGGCAGACTTCGTTGAAATGGGTCAGTACTCATCTCTAAATAAAGGATATAGATTTCTATTGACAGTTATTGATACGTTTTCGAAATATGCATGGGGACAGGCGTTGAAAACTAAAACGGCTAAAAAAGTTAAACACGCATTCTCAAGTATACTTAAGGAGAATCGAATTCCAAACAATTTGCAGACCGACGATGGAAAATAATTTTTCAATACAGACCTTACGAGTTTGTGTAAAAAACATAACATTAATCATTACTCAACTTTTAGTGGTCTAAAGGTGTCAATTGTTGAGCGTTTTAATATTTTGCTTAAGGAGATGATGTGGAGAGAGTTTAGTTATAATGGATCATGTTGTTGGATTAAAATTAATAAACAGTTAATAAAACATCATAGAACAATTAAAATGGCACCAATTGCAGTAAACTCTACAAATTAGAAGAATTTAATGAACACTGTCTACAATAAAATAAAAATTTTTAATGGTAGTAAATTACGTGTTGGTGGTTATGTGCGAATTAGCAAGCATAAACATACATTTGAAAAGGGGTATACGCCAAACTGGACAACTGAAATTTTTTAAATCAACAAAATACAAAATACCAATCCAACTACATACATTCTGAAAGACTATCAAGGTGCTGTTTTGAAGGGAGGTTTCTATAATGAAGAGTTGAGGAAAACAAGATTTCCAGACACTTACTTGGTGGAAAAGATAATAAGGCGACGCTTGTGCTTGTCACTACTTTGTAACATATAAAATAAAACTGGATCGTCTAATATTTCAATGCAATAACCTTAGAAAGAGGTTAAATAATAGGGATATTAAAAATAATACACTTTAAAAAATTTACGTGTACCTTAAAAATTAAGTTATGCTAATTACAATAAATAAATAAGTAAATTATATTATGAAAAACGACAAAACAAATTTCTTTTACTTAAACATTTTAAACTATAATCAACTAATTAAGAAACATGCAAGTAAAAAAACGTAGCATATCATAGGGAGTGTCACTCAAACAGGGTGCAGTGTAGAAAGAGTGAGAACAAAACACACACACACAAGGGTAGCAGCACGCGACAAGCGTACGCGTAAAATACCTAGTGAACAATAGTTACCCTAAAATATGCTACATTTATGAAGTGGGAAAACATTCAGGTATGAGGTGTTTTATGATTTCTAGCCAACGAGAAAGAAGGTAAGAAAAGAGAAGCGATAACTGCTTTTGCACTGCTTTCCACCCTCAAAAAATCAACTCATACCCAACGAGAAAGAAGGTGAGAAAAGAAAAGCGATAACTGCTTTTGCACTGCTTTTGCACTGCTTTCCACCCTCAAGAAATCAACTCATACCTGCGGTACCTGCTAGCTGATCTTTCACTTGATTCCAGCCTATTGGTTTTATGCTACACGTGTTGCACACGTGTTGTACACAATCTCCTCCTTAAAAAATATAATCACGTACGCACACACAAGTGCTGCTGAGTGATCCTCCCCCTCCTTCCGATCCCAACCAACAATAAAAAAAGGGTCACCCATAAATCAAGACCCTACGATCATAAATGTCTCGCACGTAACCGAAAACCACACAATTTTTTGAAAGAAGTCGAACACCTGTCACCCCACCCTAAAATCAATAATTTATGACCTATAATGAGGCAATTAAAATTCAAAACCAATTCCTGTATTAGAATCCCCAATTCCCTACTACTATTGTGAGTAGGCTTTAAAAATGTATATCTTTTGTGTTCGGCCATAGGGATATAAAATAAGTCGGATTCGAAGTAAAGGAGCGGTTTCCCCTTTTTGCCCAGGGCAACTGCAAAAGGAACAACAACAAGAGCTACAACAACAACAGCAGGAACAATGACATCAAGAACAAAAACAATAACCACTGTTATTTTTTAAGTCACAGGAAGTTAACAGATTAAAAGCTGTAATGTAATACTTATTGAAAATGAATTTTAATCTTAAGTTACATTAAATTCCATACTTATAAATTTGTATAATTTTTTCTAGTTGAGCGCTTTTTTACGAATTGTTGCATCTTTATTTTTGATTATCATCGCCTACAGATCATCTACGTCGACAGATCTGCTGACATCGATGGATCATTAAGGATATTACGGTAGTGAGTACGGCATAGCCGAATGTGTTCGCATCATAGGATGCAATAATCGAAAATAGAGCGCCCTAGGAATTTTTTTTTTTTTTGCATATGAAATGCACATATATTTTAAATTTATTAGCGAATAATTTAAGTATGAAATTATAGTAGAATAAGTCAACTCCTATCACCATGAATTGTCCCCTGAATACCATATGAATTATGTTATTAAAGAGATCAATATGAACTAATTGTTCTTATTTAAAGGCACATTAGGTTTCAGCACCGCAGGTTTTTCATTGGTTAGGATACTAAATTATGATTGGTCCTACAAAGTTGGGTGGTAGAGATGGGGAACAATGCCATCTTGGTTCTCCAAATATAGATAGGGTATAAACATGTCAATCCGTTTCCATATTGTATGAGTCATCTTCCGTCTCCCGTCCTCCCGTCTCTGTCTACGATATTATTATTGTAGCACCGGCGACTAGCCGCCATCCGCGCCGTCAACTCGGCTTCCCATTTGCGCCGGATTCTAGCTCCGCTGGGATCCACGCAAGGACCCGGCGCGACGTGCGGCGACCAGTAGCCGTCGTGCCAATGTCCACTTCCTTGACGTTGTTGTTGCTGCTCTTCTAGACTTGTCATCACTCTCCATATTGCTCACGCACCCGCGAAAGTGTAAGAGAGTGATCCTCGATGCACCCTGTGTGCATGCATTTGCACAAAATTGCAAACGTTGTTGTTGCTCTTCCCATCGCTCGCGCATCCGCGCAAAGCGTACGAGAGTCAACAACGGCGTGCTCTGCAACATGTTCGTACATAGTGTAATCCGTTGTTGGTGCCCTCTCTCTCCATCGTTCGCGCATACATTTGGTACAACACACTATTTGTTGTTGTTACGCTCTCCAGCGTTCGCGCACCCGCGCTAAACGTGAGAGCCAACGACGGTGCGCTCTCCGAAGTGCACTGGTACTAGTGTGTGTGTGTGGGTGGTCAGCCAATGATGCTGCGCATGCGTTTGGGCTGGCCGTTGAACTCTGCGGTCGTCCGTTGAACTTTGGTTCTGCATTCAGCGCATGCACTCGAGAGTGGGTCCTGGTCGTGCTTTCTCGGCTGGCCATTTCTCCCGCTCTCGGTTGCATTGCCGAATGCGTCAACTTTCGCTCACTTCGCCGTGCTGTTCTTTTTGTTGTTGTTTGGGCTGGGCCGGTTCAGGGCTCTGTTTTGATTGTTTTGTATAAAACGAATTATAAATAGCTTGGGCTCCGTTTTGGTTATTTTGTATTAAACGAATTATAAATAGCCTCTGACTCGAGGCCTATTTATTTTCCCCTTTTTTTTTATTGACCGAAAAAAAAAATTTTGGAATGTTCTATGCATTCTTTCCAAAAAATTTTTTTTTTGTCTCATTATTATTATTGTTTTATAAAATTTTTTTTGCTCGTACGTCTCTATATAAGCTTGGCCAATAGTAGCGCGCTGCTATTCGGGCTATAGCTTTCCTGCTACCCGTATGGACTGCGGCGGCGGAGAAGTGGTTTTCTTGCATGATTTGACTTCTCTTCCCGGTAGGCACACACAATTTCCAAGCTGCTGCATCCTCAGTTCCAGCTGTATGCGGGATGTGCCTATACAGGTTTCCAGACTCTTCATAGTAATCAGGATACTTCCTGGGGTTTTTCTTGGTGTCCGTTCGCAACTTTTGGATCCATTTGCACTTCCAGTTGGCTTGATCCATTGCTTCTTCCACCATAGAAAATTTTTGGAGTGTGTCCTTCAGGGGCTTCAATACGCCAACAGCCGCTACTTTCTCCGGATGTATTGGTGTAACGACTGTCGTGGCTATGGATAATCTCTCCTCGTGGTGTTTTTGTATCCCGCTTTTTGGTATGTTCACCATGAAGCCTGCACACTCTACAGCCGTGACCATGCCAGACAAGAAGTCCCAGCCAAGGACCAGATCGCCGTTGACTCCTGGCAGTATCAGCAGAGCAATCTCCATGCTGCTCCGTCCCAGTCTGACGTTCACCTCGATCTGCTCTCGAATTCCGCATCTTCGGCCATCTGCCATGCGGACTCGCCGTTTGGTTGCGCTTCGTCGACCTACGCTGATCAGTCCACGCGCTAGCTCCTCACTAACGAAGCTACTCGTGGCCCCTGTATCAATCAACGCCTTGTACTGACAGTTGCCGATCTCTACGGCAGCTGTCAGTTGCGCACCTTCGGCCTGTAGGCTGCCGATGAGCGTCTTGTGGCGTGTCCTGTTCGGCTTCTGCTCACTCCTTGGTGGCGCACGCCGGTCTCTGTTTCCCGACGAACAACATACTGACGTACGAACTCCAATACGCCCACATATCCAACAGAATTCCAGCATGGGATTCGTACACTCTATTGCCGTGTGTCCCTCCTGGCCGCAAAATCTGCATGACCTCGCTGGATTCTGTATGTGGGTTTGTACGTTGTCGTGTCTCGTCTTTGGGGCTGGTCTGGGTCCAGTGTCGGCCATACCATAAGTCGTGGATGATTTTGCCTCTGAGCCGGCTCCATTTGGTCATAGTTCGCTTCCTTGCGTTGTCGTGGAGGTTCCATGCGTCTTTGCCGTGGATTGTTACAATACTGCTGCGGCTGCTCCATGCGGCTGTGCTGTGGCGTGCTGTAACTATGCTGCTCCATGCGGCTCTGTAGTCTCAGCTTTTCCCTGTCGGCTTCGAGTTCCTCGAACGCTTCGGCCAAATGCATCAATTCAGCCAAATTGTTGAATTGATGTGGCCTGGCGAACGCTCGTAAGTCTGGGAGGCTGTTGTTGTATGTCCTGTTCAGCTGCGTTTCCGCTGAATATTGCAGTGGCCGCAGTAGCGTCTGCATTTCGACCATAAACACCTTGAATGGCTCTTGTATAGCCCGACGTCTTCGGGTAACTTCGTCCTTGAGATTCTCAAAATAATCTCTTGGCAAGAAATATTCTTGAAAACTCTGAACAAAAGTTACCCATTTGGTCCAGTGTTGATTGTTGGCTACGTACCATTTAAGTGTCATTCCTTGAAGTAGTTGCGGCATGGCTCTGGGAACTAAATTCAAGTTGAGCCCATACGCATCGGCTGACCACTCCACTTGTTCCAGAAATTCCACAGGCTTTGTTGTTCCATCGAAACGGAAGTTCCACTCACGGACTTGTTTCGTTACCTTTGAATATTCCTGGGTCATAGTTGGTGCCGTTTGCTCGTGTATGGACACTCTCCTCTGTGGCTGTGGTGTGGACGCTGCTCCCCAAATAGAGTGATTGGCGTCTCTAGCGCGCGCTGCTGCGCTTGTTGCCGGGATGCTGAGATGTGCGACATCCACAAATGACGGCTCTCTCGCATCCGCAACTTCGACTTCTCTGGCAGGGGATTGTCTGCCATGAGTCGCCGCCAACTCCTCTATTCTTACACTGTATGGCAGTCTGGTCTCGTGGGTACCCACCCACTCTTTAAACTACCTGCGCATCGCATCCAGTGTGCCGGATAGTTCCACCTGGAACTCTTATCCGTACCGCATCACCTCGTCCTTCTTGAGGTTGTACACCCACGCACGCACCATGTTTATTTTTTTTTTATTTTATTATTATAATATCACAATAAATATATTTACGAATTCTCGCAACCACCAACGTTGGGCGCCAGTTGTAACGAACCGTTTTTGTTCGCTGGTTAAAGCTAAGCTAAAACTCAGCCGAGCTGCGGATTCGAGCAACGAATTTATATATGTTGCGTTTGCGAAAATCAATAACACTATATATTTAATTTGTGATTATTATGTTTTATTTTATTGCACTTTATATTTGGGACTTAGGGGGTGAAAAACTCCTCGGCATTCGCCGTGGCACTTCGGCCTTTCGTTGGTTTGTATCAATCACCTGTTCGCTTAAACTTGTCCGGCTCTGCCGGGACCAAATTCTCGCGTGGCAAGGATCTTGATTGGCTACCAATTCCAGGACCTCAGTGTCCTGCGCGATTTGTGGGGATTGAGTGACGCACTGTCTCACTCAATTGCCGGTGTTTCACTTTCACTTGTTGCTATTATGTAGTTTTGGTTTAGCTGTGGTTTGCTGTCTCCGTTGACTCGCGTTGCACTTCTTCTGCTCCAGACGCGTTACTTCACAGGTTATCGCTTCACTTTGTAACTCCACTGACTGTTAGCTTCACACTCTTAGCTGTTGACTGTCTCCAATGCAATGCCTCGCGCCGTGCTGTGGCGCTCCTTATATAGGCCAGCCGGTGACCTTTTGCCGGGACTGTACCGGGGTGGCGTGATGTTCTTCGGTGGCGTGATCTCTGGTAACTTTCCACTGCCATTTGCTGGCGCCAACCATTGTCTGCCGCTGGTGTGAGCATAGATGGTAGTATTGCACCCGCAATACTGCTCCCACACCAACGGTACATATCCTCATGGATATGTGTGTCAGACACGCTCAAATGGCTGACTACCTGCGCTAGAAAGTGAGAGGACGAAAGAGAGCGAATTCGCCGCAACTGCATCGGGGCCGGATTTCCGCCTGATCGACAGTTGCTGTGAGGGGCGCATATATTATGGCTCCTCACACTATTATCCTTAGTTAATGTTTATACCCCGCTCTTCCCAAATTACCTTTCCTTTTCTAGAAACCATGCTCCACCCAAAATAATATTTTCAACTAAATCCGAATGGTACTTTCTATTTACTTGGAAATGCTGGAATTCTGATTATTGTCGGATCCAGACCAGTAAATGGAGCAGTTCCAGAAAGTAGATTTTATTTTTAGAGTCTCTACCGAGAAGAATTTGAATTTATCCTCTGTCTGACGTGCCGGAAACGATAAAATGATTCGTGTTTGTGTGTGCTGATATTAACTACAACAGCATCAATCGCAGTTGCTGGGAGTTCCAGACAAACTACTAAAGGCAGCGACAGAAGCGTTTTAGTAATGTAAGGTTTTTATTACTTGACGATATTAATATTGTGAATATAATGAAAATACAACGTAATTAATAGTATGCAATGTTCAAGTCTGCTACTTTCGGTCATTATGACTATGCATTCGCCTTGAATGCATCTTCGTCACAATCTTCCTCAGGCGTCGACCGGGGTTTTATGGGTTGAGCTTCACTTTGACAATCTGGTAGGTGCCCAAAAACGTTGGCTTTATTTTTAGTCCACTCCCGAATCGTGTTCTTTTTATTGCGACCAACGTTTTATATTCTAGCTACCGTGCGCCGTAAATTGTACATAATGTCCTAAGTAGGATAAGAATAATCGTATCCAGCTGTAAGATAACTTAAAAGTTTTCGTCTTGCAGTTTCAATATCTGAGATTTCCGTTGACCTCGTAGATCATCTCGGGCTTCGTTGAATGCATTAATGGTTTCTTTTTTTTTATCAATTCTTGTAGTTGCTGGTCATCCTTTGAGCGTATCTTGACTCCAACTAGAAATTCAAACGGTGTGGATGCTTCTGGTATACGTTGAATTAATAACGATAATTATACCAATTCGTTGGATACAAAATACTATGTTTTGAAAGCACTGAAATAATAACTAAAATTAGTCTTTCCAATTGTCCGTTTACCAGAGGTAGTTCTCTAGTCGCCCTTATTAGATTAATATTTTCGTCATTGCAATATTTGACAGAATCTTTGGTGGTAAACACTGATCCTCTGTCTGAAATAATGCATACTGGATTTCCAAATATTCAGCTCTAATTGCATAACTTTGTAATTACCTCATTTGTAGTTGTCCACTTTGTTGGGTAGAGGCAGGAAAACTTCGTGAGAGGGTCTATTATAACCAAAATGTTTATAATTCTTGTTGATTGACTCGAACTGACCCAAATTTTTTTGGGTATATTTGTATCGGTAAACCTTCTTGTTTACCTCGTTTGTGATTGCTAAGAATGCAGTGTATAGTCGATAAATTTTTTGATTTTTATACCCTGAACCCATTAAAAATGGGTAAAAAGGGTAAAATGGTTTTGTGCAAATGTATGTAACAGGCAGAAGGAAGCATCTCCGACCCCAAAAAGTATATATATTCTCGATCAGGATCAATAGCCCAGTCGATATAGCCCTGTCCGTCTGTCTGTCCGTCTGACCGTCTGTCCGTCTGTATGAACACGAGGATCTCAGAGACTATAAGACTATATCAAATTTGGAATATAAGATCTCGTATACCAGGCGCAGATCAAGTTTTCGTTATTTTTATCGATAACTGCCTCAGTTTCTGAATTATCGATACATTTAGATTTTCGATAGCAATAAATTCCACATATCCCTCACAATTTAATGGATACAGTCACCAATTTTGGTTGGTAGGTTGTTGGCGAGGTCCTTGAAAGATCGGCATGTGCCACGCCCACCTCCGACGCCCACATCACCAAAAATTTTCATATGGCTATATCTTCCGCAGTTTTTTAGTAGGGAACGTCAAATTTCGTGGGTATATTACTGGCTGTCGCCTTTAAGAACCGATAAAAAATTTGTGGTGCCACGCCCTCACCTGCGCCTATAATCGACAATTCCGATTGTAAGTCGATAACTCCGTATATCTCCGAACATTTTAAAGATAGAGTAACCAAACTTTTAAGGTAATTTGCTGGTAACCTCCTCCAAAGATTGGCATACCAATTTTTGGACCACGCCAACATCCGCCGCCCCCAGGAACTTCGTCCCTAGAAATTTAAAATGCGCATATCTGCCGTAATTTGCAAGCTAGAGTCGCAAAATTTTGCAGGTATGTTACTGGTAACACCGCTAGGATCGATACAAATATTGGATGGCCACGGCCACTCCACCTACCTAAGCCGATACACCTGTTGGTGTAAATCGATAAAACCATATATCTCAAGCAATTTGAAAACTTAAGTCACCAAATTTTAAAGGTATATTGCTAGTTACACCCTTCACAAATGTGGAAAAAAAAATTTTGCACCACGCCCACTCCCGCCCACAAAAAACGATAAATGTCTGTATCTCCCACATAATACTCTTTGCTTTCTCATAAGCTTTGTTTTCTTTATGGCGAAATAACCTCTGTCTATAATATAAAAAATTATTTAATAAACAAAAATATATAGTATCATGGCACAGCAGCTGGCTAAATCTCAGGAGCATTTGGGAGAGTCACTTGTCACTCTTTGAAAAACCCCCTAATCAAATTTCTCGCGAATAAGCGATTCGCTTTGGGAGCAAGCCAATAGCATAAGCAGAAAAATTGTGAAAAGAAATATGTTCTTCTTGCCACAGCTACTGTGAAAGTTCAAGATTATAGTGTTGGTGATAAAAAAATTTTATCGGATTTACCGACAAAAGATAGATAGTTTAACATTGATATGCTTTTGGGAATCGGAAAAGTTTAAAACATTCATATTGAAGGCACGAAGACCAAATTAGGTTACAAAATACATTATTTGAATTGCTAAGGGAAAAACAATCCTAAGCCACATAAACTTTGTATTATCTAAGAATGGAGATAAAAAAAAAAACCCGTCATTTACTATTTGAGGATACCCAATCTAAATTGGGTGGGTCTGAACTGCAGCTCTTAAATTGCGGAAGATGAGCCTTTCGAGATTTTGGGGATGAAGTGGACGTGGATGGAAAAATTAAAGAGAAGGTTCCTAATAATCTTCCTTCCAAGTTTGGTAACTGTAGCTCTTAAATTGCGGAAGATATGGTCATTTATCGGTGTTGGGTGGCAGGAGTGTGAGTGGTCAAAAATTTTTTTTTACAGATATTTGTACTATTACACCAAAAAGGTAAGGGCGACTACCAGTAGATATATTACTGGTAAAGGCGACCACCAGTAGGTATATTACTGGTTGTCGCCTTTAAGAACCGATAACAAATTTGGGGTGCCACGCCCACACCGGCGCCTATAATCGACAATTCCGATTGTAAATCGATAACACCGTATATCTCCGAACATTTTAAAGATAGAGTAACCAAACTTGGAAGGTAATTTGCTGATAACCTCCTCCAAGAATTGTCATATAAATTTTTGGACCACGCCCATCCTCCGCCGCCCCCAGGAACTTCGTCCCTATTAATTTAAAATGCGCATATCTGCCGTAATTTGCAATCTAGAGTCGCAAAATTTTTTCAGGTATGTTACTGGTAACTCCCACAACGATCGATAAAAAAATTGGATGGCCACGCCCAGTCCACCTACCTAAATCGATACACCTGTTGGTGTAAATCGATAACCCCATATATCTCACGCAATTTGAAAACTTAAGTCACAAAATTTTAAAGGTATATTGCTAGCAACACCCTTAATAAAAGTGGAAAAAAAATTTTGGACCACGCCCACTCCCGCCCACAAAAACCGATAAATGCCTGTATCTCCCGCAATTTAAGAGCTACAGCTAGCAAACTAAGAAGGTATATTACTAAGATCGAACTTCAAAATTTTTTGGGCCACGCCCACTCCCGCCTCAAAACCTGCCTCCCCCGCAATTCAAGTATTTCTTTACTGTACACAAATTAAGGTATAATCGTATTTCGCTGTCGGTTACGTGCGACTGCAACGTTCTATCTTGTTAATACTTGGCGAAACCAACATCTTCGCGATCAGCACTCGAGCAAACATCAACTATCATCTTCGGCAGACTCTTCTCTCCTCACTTCATGTCAAAACCATCATCTTGGGCAGACTGAACTCGAGAGAGTCTTCACCAGAGAAGCTTTGATAAGCTTTCCCGAGAAGGGCTTGAGATTATACCCCTTAATCTCATAGAGGGCGTCAGCAAAAGCTCGGCTTAGTATAAGGAGTAAAGCATACTCTTAGGCATACCAAGCAAGCGCACTACAACATAACCAACCGTAGCAGAAGTAATAAAGAGGGACTTAAATATGGATGGTCTGATGACAAATTATTCGAGTATGAATATTAAAATTGAAGAAATTTATTTACACTCGGATTCTAAAATTGTACTTCGTTGACTTATGCTTGAGCCTCAAACCTTTGCTTCGCACAGAGTAACCCAAATACGTAAAATTGAAAGCTTGTAGATCATTGGAAAGCGCCACAGTCCAGTTGTGACAAATTTTGGAATCGTTGGTTTTTGGAGTACTTGTTCGAATTACGAATGGATTAACATAAAACAAGAGAGAACGTTGCAGTCGGACGCAACCGACAGCGAAATAATATGTGTGCAGCCAAGAAGTACTGTCCAAGTTTGCCTA
The DNA here is from genome assembly GCA_035042205.1 of Drosophila infuscata. Classification (NCBI taxonomy): domain Eukaryota; kingdom Metazoa; phylum Arthropoda; class Insecta; order Diptera; family Drosophilidae; genus Drosophila; species Drosophila infuscata. The sequence goes on from JAWNLR010000457.1 coordinate 25,917, forward strand.
TCATATTGAGGTAGATATAAGATAGTAACGCTTCTTAGAAATTTGGCAACTGTAGCTCTTAAATTACGGAAGACGAGCTTTTCGAGATTTTAGGGCTGGAGTGGACGTGGATGGAAAATTTAAGGAGAAGGTTCCTAATAATTTTTCTTTGAAAGTTTGGTAATTGTAGCTCTTAAATTGCGGGAGATATGGGCATTTATCGGTTTCGGGGGCGGGAGTTTGGGTGGAGAAAAAATTGTTGGAGTTCGATCTTAGTAATATACCTTCTAAGTTTGATATCTGTAGCTCTAAAATTGCGGGAGATAGGGGAATTTTCGATTTTTGGGGGCGGGAGTGTGAGTTGTCAGTTGGCGTCAGCAGGAATTTAGTTGCAGTCATTAATTTAATTTACATTTGGATCCTTGCGTGGCTCAATATATATAGAGTACTCATAGTTGCATTTACACATGCAAATTATGTGAAATGCGCTCTTCTTAGCCGCTCTCTTCTTTACCGCGCTCTCTTGTGCAGCGCTCTCTCTCTCTCTTTACAAATGGCGCTCGCTGTTTCGCCGGCTCCTGCAGCAGTTGATAGTGAAAGTTGATTTTCATAACGCTAACAGATTGATCGGTGTAATTATTCTCTTTGTTGAGAAGTTTGCCGCGGCGGCTTAGGAATCGCCGCATGGCTCTAAGAAAGGCATTTGTAGTCAGATCGCTAACCAGCTCGAGGTGGACCGCCTTTGTAGAGAAGCAACAGAATACGACTATGTATGCTTTATATGGTGTTTTTCCGCGAAATTTATAATGAATCCAAATTGGTCCGCAATAGTCTACGCCTGTAGCGACAAACGGGCGTGTTGGTGACTATCGATGGGCTGACAGATTGCCCATAATTTGATTAAATAACTTGGGTTTTGCCTTATTGTAACATATCTTCAAAAGTTGGTGACTCTATCTTACCAATTATTGGAGATATGGTCCAAGAAATGATAATCCAATCCTCGGAGGAGGTTAGCAGCAAATTCCCTTTCAAGTTCAAGTACGGAGTTATCGATTTACACTATCCGAAATATCGACGTTGTCGATTATGGGCGCAAGTTTAGATATGGCAACACAAATTTGTTATCGGTTCTTAAAGGCAACTACCAGTAATATACCTAACAAATTTGAGGTTCTCAATTCAAAAACTACGGAAGATATAGGCATTTAAAAGTTTTAGAGGTAGGTTGAAGGGGGGTGTTGCAGATGGGCGCGGCATATGCCAATATTTAAAGGACATCGCTAACAACCTTCCAACCAAAATTGGTGACTGTATCCATAAATTGGTTGGCAAAATTTCCTCAACCAAACCCTTTACGAGTGTGCCGACTGGAAATAGCATTACAGTGGTTTGAATAATACTGATGCTAGCTAAGATCTGCTTCCTGAACCTCTGAATTGCTCTTTATATAGACATGTCAAAAGGGGCTTATCATAGTTGAGGTAGGGCCGGATTAAGGTGTATGCGACCCAGTCAGCCTGGCTGGGGACCCGAAAAATAGCCCAGGCGCTTACGGAGCATATCGGATACCTGGCGACCTCCGATATTACACAGCCTTTAAAAGTTTTAGAGGTAGGTTGAAGGGGGGTGTTGCAGATGGGCGCGGCATATGCCAATATTTAAAGGACATCGCTAACAACCTTCCAACCAAAATTGGTGACTGTATCCATAAATTGGTTGGCAAAATTTCCTCAACCGAACCCTTTACGAGTGTGCCGACTGGAAATAGCATTACAGTGGTTTGAATAATACTGATGCTAGCTAAGATCTGCTTCCTGAACCTCTGAATTGCTCTTTATATAGACATGTCAAAAGGGGCTTATCATAGTTGAGGTAGGGCCGGATTAAGGTGTATGCGACCCAGTCAGCCTGGCTGGGGACCCGAAAAATAGCCCAGGCGCTTACGGAGCATATCGGATACCTGGCGACCTCCGATATTACACAGCCTTACCTGCACATCGCGGATCTCTGTGCAGGTGGAGCTCCTTTTCTCCGCAACTCGTGGGACTATTCATGGATAAAAATAATTTAAAAAATGCAGAATCCGGCACTCTCACAAAGGAGGAATGGAGAAATCCAGTGGAGGCCAAAGCCAAACAGTACCCGACAAGGCAAGCAAGCCGGTCGGTCTAGCCGGAGGTGCAAGAGTGGCGAGAGGCGAAACCAACATGCGCGACTCCAAAGACGGCTGAATTTCAGCATCTGCTCGGTCACCATAAAGGTGTACAAGTCTGATGCAGCTGCTGGGGGTGAAGTCGACGTTGCTTTAGTCCAAGAACCCTGGATTGTTGGAGACAGTGTTTGCGGACTGAGCAACAAGGAATATAATCTTATAGAGCCAGCTCCAATAAGGCTGCTGTCGTCCTACATGGCTCATGACAGCCCGGTCCAGCCACCTGACGACAAGGTACGATCCCTTGTCCAGAAGTGCGAAGAAAAAAGAATAGGCCTAATCATAGGCTGCGACGCCAAAGCTCACCACACTCATTGGAGGAGTTCGGATATAAATCAGAGGGGTAAGTCACTCTTGTCCTTCATTCAAAATTCAAATCTTGAAATCAGCAAAGTAGGTAATGATCCCACTTTTATTAAAAAACAAGTAAGAACGCTGTAGTCGAGTGAGCTCGACTACCATATACCCTGAACCAAGCTTTAAATGCATTATAAGTTTATCGTTTTTGGGGGCTGGAGTGGGCGTGGCCCGATCTTAGTAATATACCTTCTAAGTTTGGTAACTGTAGCTCTTGAATTGCGGGAGATACAGGCATTTATCGTTTTTTGTGGGCGGGAGTGGGCGTGGCCCAAAATATTTTGGAGTTCGATCTTAGTAATATACCTTCTAAGTTTGGTAACTGTAGCTCTTAAATTGAGGGAGATACAGGCATTTTTCGTTTTTTGTGGGCGGGAGTGGGCGTGGTCCAAAATTTTTTTCCCACATTTATGAAGGGTGTTGCTAGCAATATAACTTTAAAATTTGGTGACTTAAGTTTTCAAATTGCGCGAGATATATGGGTTTATCGATTTACTCCAACAGGTGTATCGGTTTAGGTAGGTGGAGTGGGCGTGGCCATCCAATTTTTTTTGTCGATCTTTGGGGGAGTTACCAGTAACATACCTGCAAAATTTTGCGACTCTAGCTTGCAAATTACGACAGATATGCGCATTTTAAATTTCTAGGGACGAAGTTCCTGTGGGCGGCGGATGTGGGCGTGGTCCAAAAATTGGTATGCCAATCTTTGGAGGAGGTTACCAGCAAATTGCCTTCCAAGTTTGGTTGCTCTATCTTTAAAATGTTCGGAGATATAGGGAGTTATCGATTTACAATCGGAATTGTCGATTATAGGCGCAGGTGTGGGCGTGGCACCACAAATTTGTTATCGGTTCTTAAGGGCGACTACCAGTAATATACCTACCAAATTTGACGTTCCCTACTCAAAAACTGCGGAAGATATAGCCATTTGAAAATTTTAGGGGCGGGGGTGATGGGGGCGTCGGAGGTGGGCGTGGCACATGCCGATCTTTCAAGGACCTCGCCAACAACCTACCAACCAAAATTGGTGACTGTATCCATTAAATTGTGAGAGATATGTGGAATTTATTGCTATCGAAAATCTAAATGTATCGATAATTCAGAAACTGAGGCAGTTATCGATAAAATAACGCAAACTTGATCTGCGCCTGGTATACGAGATCTTATATTCCAAATTTGAAGTCTCTAGCTCTTATAGTCTCTGAGATCCGCGTTTTCATACAGACGGACAGACGGACAGACGGACAGACGGACGGACGGACAGACGGACAGACGGACAGACAGACGGACAGGGCTAGATCGACTCGGCTATTGATCCTGATTAAGAATATATATACTTTATGGGGTCGGAGATGCTTCCTTCTGCCTGTTACATACATTTGCACAAAACCATTATACCCTTTTTACCCATTTTTAATGGGTTCAGGGTATAAAAAAACAGGAAAGAGGTTTTAGACCTGGGATAAGTACAAACATGTACTGAATCGCATTCTACCCGAAAGCCCGCCGGCAGGTCAGAATTCTGTAGACAATATGTATGAACTTACAGACACTTTCACCAGAGCATGTGATAAAGCCCTCCGAATAGCGTGCCCCATTACCAGCGCCAATGTCTAAGAAAAATCCCCCATGGTGGACATCACAACTTAGTGCCCTCCGCAAGAGTTGCAGATCCCATTTCTACGAGGCAAAATCGCGACTGGTACTGGTCTATCTACAAGTCTAGTCTGGCGGAATACAAAAAAGCCATCAGAGAGGCAAAAAGAAGATCATGGAGAGAATTCTGTAAAGTGATAGAACCAACCAGTGAAGCCGCAAGGATCAGGAAGTTTCGATCCAAAACCAATTCCATTCTAGGTTATCTCAAGTGAGACGACGACTCCTGGTCCAAGTCAAGTGAGGACTCTCCAGAAATCCTCCTTAGGACCCATTTTCCAGGGTGCTCAGAGCAACCCTTAACAAATAATAGCTCTGGGTCAGGAGAAATTACATCAATGAGACCAATCCTCAGCAAAGACAATATACGATGGGCGATTAACAGCTTCAAGCCACGAACTGGCTACACACGATCTTTGGTGAAGTTTTCAAGACTGGACAAATTGCTAATTCTTGGCTCAAATCAATCAAATACGCCCAAGGCAGGGAAACTATCGCATACAATCGCAAAGCATTTCAGACCCATAAGTCTATCATCCTTTCTACTTAAAACTTTGGAGAAGCTCATTAGTCTGCACCTCAATAGTTTTATAGACCCGAACCTAATTTCTGGTTCTCAACATGCCTACAGAAAGGGCAGATCCACGGATAGTGTCCTTCATTCTGTGGTCAAACAAATAGAGTCATCCCTATTTTGAAAAGAAATCACTCTAATAGCTTTCCTGAACATCGAAAATGCCTTCAACAATGTCATCCCAGAAGCGATAACTGGAGCACTGATGGACCTGGAGGCTCACACGCAGGATTGTGACGTCTACACTGGGATCTTCTACCCTTTCCAGATACGTCAGCGGACGAACGCCCCAACAGGGAGTCCTATCACCTCTCCTATGGAACCTAGCAGTTAATAAACTGCTGCGTGACATGGAGGGCGGTGGCTGCCAGACCGTCGCCTATACGACGATGTTGCCGTTATCTTCAGAGGAAAGTACCCTCAAACCCTATGTGACCTAATGACATGGAAATTAAAAATACTGTCCTCTTGGGCAAGTAGTTGTGGTCTAAGTGTCAACCCAACAAAATCCGAACTAGTGCTAGGGGAGACCCATAATACCCATTAGACCAGACTAATTAATACCCTCTTCCCATTAAGGAAAGAATAAACACACGGAACCCCTGGTCTACCAGCGACCGTAGAGCTCTACACAGATGGGTCTAACCTCGAAAATCGTGTAGGCGGAGGTGTATACTTCGCTCAGCTAACCACCTATCTATCCTTCAGTCTTCCGGAACACTGTAGTGTGTTCCAGGCTGAAGTTATAGCTATACAGGAAGCACTAAATTGGCTGAAAAAGTCCCTCAAATGTAAACATTTACGTAGACAGCCAAGCGGCCATTAAATCTATAAGTCAATAAACTCGACAGCTGTCGCAAATCTCTACACGAGATGGCAGATTAGCATGCTATCAGCCAGGCCACAGTAACATAGAAGGCAACTGTATAGCTGATGAGCTAGCTAGGAAAGGCACTCTACTACCCCTCCTCAGTAGAAAGGAAGGTGTAAGCATGCCTCTAGCTACCTGCAAGCTCAAAATAAAAGAAATTAATAGACACGCGTCTAACGACAAATGGCTAAACGCCAACTCTAGTCGTATTGCTCGCCAAGCCTGGCCTAATTTCAATAGCAAGCGCAGTAGAGAACGGCAGTAATTGTTCCCCTGTTATCCAGGCAACTACTGGTCACTGGTTAGTAGGCCCTCACGCCTGTATGCTTCATATCCCACACAACGATTTCTGCAGGAGCTGCAGAGACGATGAGGAGGTGGAAAGGTCAAAGTTCATAAATGCGACTGGTTGGTTCAATTGATTCAAATTTCCACGAGTTTCTCGGAGCAGGCCTTAGATCCTTGGCACCACAAGGGGTCAAAAAAACTGGTCTATGTGTGCTGACCTTTTCAGGTCAGAGCCGTCTAACCTAACCTAACCTACCCACAAAATTGTGGAAGATATGTGGCTTTATTGATTTGCAAAAATAGATTTTATCGATTTTCTAGCTGCCTATTGGACGTTGGACTAAACCCTTGACACTGTAACTTTTAAGGGTACTTTCCAGTATATGTTCCAAGTTGCAAGTCTCTATCTTAGAGATAGGTGTCGAAAAAAGATACCTTCATACAGACATTATAACGCTTCATAGGTCGACGTAGTTGCCCAGAGATAAATTATGGTGACAATGGCGCAAAATTCATTGGCACAGGCAATTCCTTACAGGAAGCTTATGAACTACCAAGCGAAAATAAATTAATTCTGTGCAGAATAGCATATTGAGTGAGTAAATATTTCTGCAAAACAACCAAGAATTTGAAAAGCTTTGTTGACTGTAAATACGATAAAATGACATTACTTTGCACTCAGAGCAGTTCAAATTGAGCAGATTTATTTTACACCACGAAAAAAAGGAAAATAAATCCGCCTGCAATAAGCATTGTGAAGTCATATCATTACTCGCTCGCTCGCTATTCGCAACGGACGTGTTTTTTTATTGCGCATCGAAATTTGTTTATTTCTCATCGTATTTACTTGTTTAACCGTGATATTTTTGTGCTAAAACAAAATAATGTCAATTTCTGTGTGTTTGACGGTCGATATTAAACACATTGTTGAACTTTAATATAGTTAAACAATTAAAGCAAGGCGTTCTTTCGTACAACAATCAAACGGCAGCTCAAATCAAGCTTTGGTGTTTTTATTTGTGTTTGCATACAATTTGTTGTTGTACTTTTACGCTCTTGCTTGTGTTTCTCTCGCGCGCTCGCATTAACATTGTTGGTGGTAGCTGTTTTCACTCTTTTTTCTATCTTGCTCTCCTATTCCGGTGTGCTTCTCATTATTTTTTTTTTCGGTCGTCGCGCCCGCGCCCTTTTATATTTTCTGTTTTAAACGTTGTTGTTGTGTATAATTACATAGCTTCATCTTTTTTACAATAACCCTTGGGTGTGCTAAAGGCTAAATTGTGTCTCTTCTTTTTTTCACTTCATACTTATATTTCTATTTATTTATTTATTTTTGCTCTTGTTTGCGCAGTATATTTTTAATTTTATAAATTTATGTTAATGTCATTTTATAATAATGTCGAGTGTCTGCTATAATATAAACTGCCAGGTCCGTACAAATATTAAGTCAGGTTTTGTTTGCTGCTGGTTGTGTGACAATGTATCACACGAAAAATGCGCTGGCTTGAACGGCCGTATCATTGACCTGATTAATGCAAAATCAGGCTTAAAGTGGACTTGTGATAAGTGCCGGGATGTCAAAAGGGACATGATGGGTTTTATCAGGCAGACAAAGATTGGCTTTGGAGATCTTTTCGGTAGGTTTAAAAAACTTTTCGATGGATTCTCGGCTTTGGAGAATGATTTCAAGGGCATGAAACTTTTGAATGATTCTCCAAAGCGTAAAAAGGTAAACTTTAGGCTGTCTGTGGGCCCAAATGAACTCTCGGTGCCCTCTCAAGTGCCCACAATGTCTGGACCTAACATTGAGCTTATAAATCTTTCTTCCCCGTTTCTCCAAAGTGGAAGTGATGGAAGTAAGAACATAATGCCTATTGATGTTGTGACTTCCAGTCCCGTTCATATTGATGACTCAATGAGCGTTAGCACCGTGGATGCAAATCTAAATGCTGGTGCTAATGTATCAGTTGAATCAACTGGTCATAAAACAAAAGTTACAGCTCCACCACATGCTGTTGCTAAGGTTCCTCCCACGATCCTAGTAGGTGTTCCACCTAATAAACTAATATCTGTTTCCAGGCTTTCCCCTGATACCACTTCGGATGATGTTAAGTCTTTTATACAGGCTAAAATTATAGCACCCATAAAGGTGGAAAAATTTCAATTTTCCTATATTCGGGTAGTTTCTTCCTTTAAGATAAATGTTTCGCCAGAATATTTCAGTAACATTTGTTGCAAAAAATTCTGGCCGGACCATGTTGTTGTAAAGGAATATACTGCGAAAAAGAAAAATCGGTCTCCGATTGTTCTTTCTTCTACTAGTGGTAGTTTAAACAAACCTCTTGTTGTTTCTGATAGCACAAAAAACTAACTAGCTCTCTCTTATTTGGCTATCAAAACGTAAAGGGTGTTGTTATTTTTATTACGTGTTTCTACATCCCACCGTGTTCAGATAGTTCCATATATTTGTCGCATTTGGATGCTATATTAGCTGTGTCTACTAAACTTTCTGATCGTGACTTTCTTGTAGTTCTTGGTGATTTTAATCTCACTGGAACTACATGGACTTCTTGCCCAGACTCAAGTGTCTTGATACCTACGACTCAGAGTGAGTTTCTCGATGGTTTGTTTGGGATATCTTTGAGTAAAATCAATGCTATACCAAATTGGATAAGATGTTTGATCTTGTTTTTGTCATGGATCCCTCCTTTTTCTGTGTTTCAGACTGACTGGTCCCAACTTTATAGTTGTGGGGACATGGATGGAGAAATCAATATCTTTCAGAATACTTTAGACGATTTATTTGACTTGTGTGTTCCTGCTCGTGAGCCATGCAGGTATAATAAACCTGTGTGGTTTACGCGGGAATTGATCAATTTAAAAAATCGAAAGTCGAGAATGTTCAAGAAATTCAGGGAAACTGGCTCTTCCTTGGATTACTCTCGTTATTTGATTGCACGATCCAATTTCTCTGTTATAAATGACAAATGTTATAAGGAGTACCTAAGAGACTGTAGTTTACAATTTCAGCGGGATCCTAAACGTTTATATGATTTTGTCATCACAAAGCGTGGTTCAACAGCACTTCCCTCTACTGTATTTTTCGAAAAAAGACTGCAGACTCAGATCAGGCCATCGCCGATCTATTTGCGGAATTTTTTCAATCTACCTTTAGTTCCCATAATCATCATGTGGTTTTGCCATATCCTTATCCAGTCAGTCGCTCTAATTGCATTTTTGTACCTATGATAACGGAGAGCTCTTTACTTAGGGACTTGAAGGGTATTGTTGAGCTATTGAGCTTTTTCAATAGCTATCGAATTTTTTTAAAGTCACACAAATAAATAGAAACGCACCGAAATTTGCTTTTCTATAAATTTAGTTTATTTGCCTTCGTGGCCAAACTTAAAAATATTTACAATTGTTTATTATAAGCTCTGAGTTGAGCTTTGCACTTTTAATTGTACGAATTAATTTTTTGGCAAGCGGTGTCGAATACCGTGCCGCGACTTGAATTTTCGATTGACCAAATAGAACTAACTAGCTGCCGAATTGCAGCTGTTGCTTGCGCTCAGCAAGGGCAAAGGGCAAGCAAAGTGAAAACAAATGCAATAAAACGAAATGCCGATGAGCATATACAGTTATGATCGTTACGTTAATTGCTCTTTATGCTGCGCAGAGCATAACTTATCAAAGAGATGAATATTAGCTAGCTAAGATCTGCTTCCTGAACCTCTGAATTGCTCTTTATATAGACATGTCAAAAGGGGCTTATCATAGTTGAGGTAGGGCCGGATTAAGGTGTATGCGACCCAGTCAGCCTGGCTGGGGACCCGAAAAATAGCCCAGGCGCTTACGGAGCATATCGGATACCTGGCGACCTCCGATATTACACAGCCTTTAAAAGTTTTAGAGGTAGGTTGAAGGGGGGTGTTGCAGATGGGCGCGGCATATGCCAATATTTAAAGGACATCGCTAACAACCTTCCAACCAAAATTGGTGACTGTATCCATAAATTGGTTGGCAAAATTTCCTCAACCGAACCCTTTACGAGTGTGCCGACTGGAAATAGCATTACAGTGGTTTGAATAATACTGATGCTAGCTAAGATCTGCTTCCTGAACCTCTGAATTGCTCTTTATATAGACATGTCAAAAGGGGCTTATCATAGTTGAGGTAGGGCCGGATTAAGGTGTATGCGACCCAGTCAGCCTGGCTGGGGACCCGAAAAATAGCCCAGGCGCTTACGGAGCATATCGGATACCTGGCGACCTCCGATATTACACAGCCTTACCTGCACATCGCGGATCTCTGTGCAGGTGGAGCTCCTTTTCTCCGCAACTCGTGGGACTATTCATGGATAAAAATAATTTAAAAAATGCAGAATCCGGCACTCTCACAAAGGAGGAATGGAGAAATCCAGTGGAGGCCAAAGCCAAACAGTACCCGACAAGGCAAGCAAGCCGGTCGGTCTAGCCGGAGGTGCAAGAGTGGCGAGAGGCGAAACCAACATGCGCGACTCCAAAGACGGCTGAATTTCAGCATCTGCTCGGTCACCATAAAGGTGTACAAGTCTGATGCAGCTGCTGGGGGTGAAGTCGACGTTGCTTTAGTCCAAGAACCCTGGATTGTTGGAGACAGTGTTTGCGGACTGAGCAACAAGGAATATAATCTTATAGAGCCAGCTCCAATAAGGCTGCTGTCGTCCTACATGGCTCATGACAGCCCGGTCCAGCCACCTGACGACAAGGTACGATCCCTTGTCCAGAAGTGCGAAGAAAAAAGAATAGGCCTAATCATAGGCTGCGACGCCAAAGCTCACCACACTCATTGGAGGAGTTCGGATATAAATCAGAGGGGTAAGTCACTCTTGTCCTTCATTCAAAATTCAAATCTTGAAATCAGCAAAGTAGGTAATGATCCCACTTTTATTAAAAAACAAGTAAGAACGCTGTAGTCGAGTGAGCTCGACTACCATATACCCTGAACCAAGCTTTAAATGCATTATAAGTTTATCGTTTTTGGGGGCTGGAGTGGGCGTGGCCCGATCTTAGTAATATACCTTCTAAGTTTGGTAACTGTAGCTCTTGAATTGCGGGAGATACAGGCATTTATCGTTTTTTGTGGGCGGGAGTGGGCGTGGCCCAAAATATTTTGGAGTTCGATCTTAGTAATATACCTTCTAAGTTTGGTAACTGTAGCTCTTAAATTGAGGGAGATACAGGCATTTTTCGTTTTTTGTGGGCGGGAGTGGGCGTGGTCCAAAATTTTTTTCCCACATTTATGAAGGGTGTTGCTAGCAATATAACTTTAAAATTTGGTGACTTAAGTTTTCAAATTGCGCGAGATATATGGGTTTATCGATTTACTCCAACAGGTGTATCGGTTTAGGTAGGTGGAGTGGGCGTGGCCATCCAATTTTTTTTGTCGATCTTTGGGGGAGTTACCAGTAACATACCTGCAAAATTTTGCGACTCTAGCTTGCAAATTACGACAGATATGCGCATTTTAAATTTCTAGGGACGAAGTTCCTGTGGGCGGCGGATGTGGGCGTGGTCCAAAAATTGGTATGCCAATCTTTGGAGGAGGTTACCAGCAAATTGCCTTCCAAGTTTGGTTGCTCTATCTTTAAAATGTTCGGAGATATAGGGAGTTATCGATTTACAATCGGAATTGTCGATTATAGGCGCAGGTGTGGGCGTGGCACCACAAATTTGTTATCGGTTCTTAAGGGCGACTACCAGTAATATACCTACCAAATTTGACGTTCCCTACTCAAAAACTGCGGAAGATATAGCCATTTGAAAATTTTAGGGGCGGGGGTGATGGGGGCGTCGGAGGTGGGCGTGGCACATGCCGATCTTTCAAGGACCTCGCCAACAACCTACCAACCAAAATTGGTGACTGTATCCATTAAATTGTGAGAGATATGTGGAATTTATTGCTATCGAAAATCTAAATGTATCGATAATTCAGAAACTGAGGCAGTTATCGATAAAATAACGCAAACTTGATCTGCGCCTGGTATACGAGATCTTATATTCCAAATTTGAAGTCTCTAGCTCTTATAGTCTCTGAGATCCGCGTTTTCATACAGACGGACAGACGGACAGACGGACAGACGGACGGACGGACAGACGGACAGACGGACAGACGGACAGACAGACGGACAGGGCTAGATCGACTCGGCTATTGATCCTGATTAAGAATATATATACTTTATGGGGTCGGAGATGCTTCCTTCTGCCTGTTACATACATTTGCACAAAACCATTATACCCTTTTTACCCATTTTTAATGGGTTCAGGGTATAAAAAACAGGAAAGAGGTTTTAGACCTGGGATAAGTACAAACATGTACTGAATCGCATTCTACCCGAAAGCCCGCCGGCAGGTCAGAATTCTGTAGACAATATGTATGAACTTACAGACACTTTCACCAGAGCATGTGATAAAGCCCTCCGAATAGCGTGCCCCATTACCAGCGCCAATGTCTAAGAAAAATCCCCCATGGTGGACATCACAACTTAGTGCCCTCCGCAAGAGTTGCAGATCCCATTTCTACGAGGCAAAATCGCGACTGGTACTGGTCTATCTACAAGTCTAGTCTGGCGGAATACAAAAAAGCCATCAGAGAGGCAAAAAGAAGATCATGGAGAGAATTCTGTAAAGTGATAGAACCAACCAGTGAAGCCGCAAGGATCAGGAAGTTTCGATCCAAAACCAATTCCATTCTAGGTTATCTCAAGTGAGACGACGACTCCTGGTCCAAGTCAAGTGAGGACTCTCCAGAAATCCTCCTTAGGACCCATTTTCCAGGGTGCTCTGAGCAACCCTTAACAAATAATAGCTCTGGGTCAGGAGAAA
>JAWNLR010000461.1:0-15664 GCA_035042205.1 Drosophila infuscata
AAGATAAAACAAATATTGAGAAGTTCAACTATCTGCTCAACTGATTAAAGGCCGCTGCGCTGGAATGCGTGAAGGCATTTCCAGTCACTAATGAAAACTATTCTAAAGCCTTAGAAAAGTTAGTCTCGGTTTGACAAGCCAGCATTGATATTCACCGAGACCATATCATCGATTTTTCATTTGCCTTCAGTGAGCTCATCAAACGCTTTTCAACTACGTTCGGCATTATTTAGTTCGCTTTTGTCCTTGGGCTCTGATATCGAGATAGCTCAAGCAATGCTAATCTATGTGGTTCTAGAGAAATGTGATCAGGAAACTAGAAACAAGAGAAATCTATCGCGATTATTCAACAATCACATCCTGGGCTCAGTGCATGGTAGTACTGGAACGTCATTGTCAATTCTTACTGTCTTCAGGTCCAACCATCAACCAAAACCACTCCAAACCAACTCGTTATCCTGGCAAAGGACATAATTCGTCGTTCGCACTTGCTACCACTGCTTATGCGTTGTGCTTAAGCTCAAATCATAAATTGATGGGCTGCGAACAATTTAAATCACTGGATACGCTGCAACGTTTTGATGTCGCAAAACGTCACCGACTGTGTCTTAATTGTTTGTCTAAGGGTCATCAAATTGCCGATTGCACTTCAACAAATCGCTGTCGCTATTGTTACGACAATCTACATACCACAACACAACCAAGCGTTACTCCAGCCACCCAAGCATTCGCAATTCGAAAATCGTAAACAACCTCTGGTTCTTTTAGCAACGGCTATGGTCCTGGTCAGAGATTCAACTGGCACCTACAGATTAGGCCGTGCTCTTCTGGACTCGTGTTCGCAGGTGAATTTCGTCACCGATTCGTTCGCTCAGAAGCTTGGACTCAAAAGAGAGAAACACGATGTGCAAATCAGCAGTATTGGACATGCACGGACAGACATAACCTCTACATCAATAAAATCTCGTTTGTCATCGTTAGAACTATCATTGGATCTCTGCGTCACTTCGCATATAGCTTATCAGCCGGATATCAACATCGACATTTCAAAATATGGTTCTGGCAGATGAAAAATGCTATCAGTGTCGACACATCGACATGCTTCTAGATACAGAAGCATTCTTCGACATTCTGTCAGTGGGCCAAATTAAACTTGGTACAGATGGGCCCATTCTCCAAAAAACGCTGTTTGGATGGGTAGTGACAGGCAAGTTCCATCCGCAACGTGCTACAGACCTTGCTGTTTGCTTTAAACTTGGCGCCACTTCAATTAATGATCATCTTAAACGCTTCTGGGAAATTGAATCAACCCAAACATCAAATGTGCAGTTGAAACCAGAACATCGAGCTTATGAGGAATACTATACAAAAACGACTGTCGTAAATGAAAACGGCCGCATTGTTGTAAAACTGCCGTTTAAGAACAACCACAGTCATCTTGGTCATTCATTTGACATTGCACGCCGCAGACTCTTCAGCTTGGAACGCCGTTTGGTACAGTCTTCAGAACATCGCTTACAGTATTATCAATTGATGGAGGAGTATAAACGTTTGGAACATATGTCTCCTGGTTTCAGAATCAAACTTATCGGAACCTCATTACTACATACTCCATCATTGCGTTTTGAAGCCCAGCAGCAAATCTACAAAGCTTCGGTGCGTCCAATCACTCGTCGCTCAATGATCAGTTACTCGTCGGCCCGACCCTCCAAGATGATACATATTTGTTGTTGTTGCGTTTCAGACTACATCGTTATGCCATAACAGCGGATGTAACCAAAATTTACAGGCAAGTAAATGTTGATATAAATGATCGCAAATACCAGTACGAGCTCTTCCAGATGAACCGCTTCGCACTTATCAGCTCAACACGGTCACATAATAAATATGGTGCCGAGGTTGTTCCGGCACCATATTTAGCCATACGCAGCCTGCACTATTTGGCAGATCCACATAAAGCTAAGTATCCAATCGGTATCCAATCATTAAATCGTCGTTCTACGTAGATGATCTTTTATCTGGAAGTGATGACATACAAACTCTCGGCACAATCAACGATCAATTAACGGAAATCTTGCATCGTGGTCAATTCCCGTCATCAAAATCGTATTCAAATCATGCCCAATTCATCGAAAATTTCGCTAACAACGATTTCAGTACGTGCGACAACGGACTGAGTAGCGCACTTGGCGTCAGCTGGAATCAACATACTGATATGCTGCTATTCAACTTTAGACCAAAAATGGTTGCGTCGAACATCACCAAGAGGACCATTCTATCTATCGCATCAGCTTTGTTCGACCCTCTCGGACTCGTGTCACCACTCATAATCGTCGCAAAGATCATCCAGCAGGAACACAGCATCTTCAACTGGCCTGGAAGAAGTGCCTGGAATCATTCCATACCATTTCGTCACTTGCTGTACCTAGACATCGCATTGTGCGCACTTGCATCGCTTTTGTTCGATACAAGCCAAATTTGGAAAGGCAGCTTATGGGATCGCTACCAGCGGAGCGCGTTTGACCGGAACACCCATTCCAATGCTGTGGCATCGACTTCTGTGGGCCAATAAATACGTATATTCGCATAGGAGGAAAGGGTCCCACAAGGTCTTATTTGGCTGTATTCATTTGCTTGGCATCTAAGGCGGTGCACATCGACTTCGTGGGTGCAGCAAATGAGCTAAAGGCATTGAACCAATTCTTGTTTGATAAATCTACGCAAGACGCAATATCAGCGTTGTAACGAACCTTTCAGTTCGGTGGTTATAGCTGGGCTAAAACTCAGCCGATCTGTGAGTTCGAGCAACGAATTTATATACGTTGCGCTTGCGGAAATTAACGACACAATATATTTATTTTGTATGATTATCTTTTAGTTTTATTTATTGCACTTTTGAAATTTTATCCAGCGAAACTCGGCACTCGCCGTGGCACTGCGGCCTTTCGTTGGTTGCGTCTCAATCACCTGTTCGCTTGAATGTCAGTCCGGCTCCGCCGTGACTAGAATTCTCGCGTGGCAAGGCTCTTGATTGGCTACCAATTTCAGGACCTCAGTGTCCTGCACGATTTGCTGTGATTGAGTGATGCACAGTATCACTCAATGGTCGACGCTCCTGTGTCTGCTTGCTGGAACTCCAATTGTTGACTGCGTTGCACTCCTGACACTTCACGTTTCGCTGCACTAATTGTTTTCACTCGCTGTGTTTTTTCCCACTTGGTGCTTCTCTGACTCGTCGTCAAGCAACTGCCTCGAGCCGTGCTGTGGCGCTCCTTATATAGGTCACTGGCTGACCTTTTGGCGGGACTGTACCGAGGTGGCGTGATGTTCTTCGGTGGCGTGATCTCTGGTAACTTTCCACTGCCATTTGCTGGCGCCAACCATTGTCTGCCGCTGGTGTGAGCATAGATGGCAGTATTGCACCCGCAATACTGCTCCCACACCAACGGTACATATCCTCATGGATATGTGTGTCAGACACGCTCAAATGGCTGACTACCTGCGTTAGAAAGTGAGAGGACGAAAGAGAGCGAATTCGCCGCAACTGCATCGGGGCCGGATTTCCGCCTGATCGACAGTTGCTGTGAGGGGCGCATATATTATGGCTCCTCACACTCCCCCCTTTCTTCGGCAGTGGGAAGCTTCCAGTTTCCCACAGGAACGATCATCTGCAATTACAAGAGGTAAGTTCCCACCCCTGGTACCCCGCTCGACGTGACGGTTTTGTGCTCGGTAGCCTTGCGAGCATCCTGCGCGTCACTCGTCCGTGTGGGGGTGGCAGCCGGCGACTAGCCTTGTCCTCACTCTCCATATTGCTCACGCACCCGCGCAAGTGTAAGAGAGTGATCCTCGATGCACCCTGTGTGCATGCATTTGCACAAAATTGCAAACGTTGTTGTTGCTCCTCCTATCGCTCACGCACCCGCGCAAAGCGTACGAGAGTCAACAACGGCGTGCTCTGCAGTATGTTCGTACATAGTGGTGCCCCCTCTCTCCATCGTTCGCGCACCCGCGCAAAACGTGAGGGAGGCAATCCCGGCGCACTCGGCATGCATACATTTGGTACAACACACTATTTGTTGTTGTTGCGCTCCCCAGCGTTCGCGCACTCGCGCTAAACGTGAGAGAGCCAACGACGGTTCCTTCGGCATTTGTTTCAGCACCCACTTTGTTGTTGACCTTCTTTCCCTCGTTCGCGCACCCGCGCTAAACGTGGAAGATAGTCAACAGTGTACTCTTGCCAATGCTCGTCCGAAATGCACTTCGTGGCTGGTACGCTCTCAGCGTTCGCGCACTCGCGCTAAACGTGAGTGCGCCCAGTGTATTCGGCATTTGTTGGTCCAATGTGCACTTTGTTGTTGTCATTCTCTCCCACGTTCGCGCACCCGCGCTAAACGTGAGAGAGCCAACAGCGCACTCCAACAAATGCTCACACGAAATGCACGTCGTTTATGTTACGCTCCCAGCGTTCGCGCACTCGCGCTAAACGTGAGAGCTAACATCAGCGTATTCGGCATTCGTTGGTCCAAAGTGCACTTTGATGTTGTCATTCTCTCCCACGTTCGCGCACCCGCGCTAAACGTGAGAGAGCCAACAGTGCACTCCAACAAATGCTCCCTCGAAATGCACTTCGTTTATGTTACGCTCCCAGCGTTCGCGCACTCGCGCTAAACGTGAGAGCTAACATCGGCGTATTCGGCATTCGTTGGTCCAAAGTGCACTTTGATGTTGTCATTCTCTCCCACGTTCGCGCACCCGCGCTAAACGTGAGAGAGCCAACAGTGCACTCCAACAAATGCTCGCTCGAAATGCATTACGTTGTTGTTGCGCTCCCCAGCGTTCGTGCACTCGCACTAAACGGGAGAGAGCCCAACAACGGTGCGCTCTTTGTGCGTGCATCGGCACCCGTGTGTGTGTGTGTGTTCCGCCAATGGGGCTGCGCCTGCGTTGTTGTTACGCTCTCCAGCGTTCGCGCACCCGCGCCAAACGTGAGAGCCAACGACGGTGCGCTCTCCGAAGTACACTGGTACTAGTGTGTGTGTGTGGGTGGTCAGCCAATGATGCTGCGCATGCGTTTGGGCTGGCCGTTGAACTCTTTGTTCGTCCGTTGACCCTTGGTTCTGTATTCAGCGCATGCATTAGAGAGTGGGTCATGGTCGTGCTTTCTCGGCCGGCCCTTTCTCCCGCTCTCGGGTGCATTGCCGATCGCGTGAACTCTTGCTCATTTCGCCGCGCTGCTCTTTGTTGTTGTTTGTGCTGGGCCGGTTCAGGTCTCTGTTTTGTTTATCTTGCATACAAATAGCCTGGGCTCCGTTTTGCATGTTTTGTATTAAACGCAATTATAATTCCGTTTTGCATGTTTTGTGCTAAACGCAACCATAATTGCGTTTTGCATGTTTTGTATTAAATTCAATTATAATTCCGTTTTATATGTTTTGTATTAAACGCAATTATAATTCCGTTTTATATGTTTTGTATTAAATAATTATAAATAGCCTGGGTTTTGAGGCCTATTTATTTTCCCCCTTTTTTTCATTGACCAAAAAAAATTTTGAAGTATTCCAAAAAAATTTGTTTTTGGTTTTAGGGGTAATTAATTATTTTATATGTTTGTCTGTTGTTTGGCCAACTCACCTGTCTCCATCTGGTCGCTGTGCGGCTTCAGGTCGCTTATGTGCGCCGTCCTTATCCGCTTGTCCGCGAGGCTCTTCAATTTGCAGATCACCGGCGATGGAAAATCTACAATTTGGTATGGGCCTCCGTATCTCGGCGCCAGCTTTGCTGCGAATCCCTCAGCAGCATTCGACAGGTGGTGTAGCCATACTTTCTCTCCGACTGCGGGTCTCCATGGTCTGCGCCGAAGGTTATGGTGCCTTGCTCGGTCCTGAGCCGCCAATTGACTCTGCTTATATTTTTGACATATTTCGCATTGTTTAGCATATGCTCGTACGTCTCTATATAAGCCTGGCCAATAGTAGCGCGCTGCTATTCGGGCTATAGCTTTCCTGCTACCCGTATGGACTGCGGCGGCGGAGAAGTGGTTTTCTTGCATTATTTGACTTCTCTTCCCGGTAGGCACACACAATTTCCAAGCTGCTGCATCCTCCGTTCCAGCTGTATGCGGGATGTGCCTATACAGGTTTCCAGACTCTTCATAGTAATCTGGATACTTCCTGGGGTTTTTCTTGGTGTCCGTTCGCAACTTTTGGATCCATTTGCACTTCCGGTTGGCTTGATCCATTGCTTCTTCCACCATAGAAAATTTTTGGAGTGTGTCCTTCAGGGGCTTCAATACGCCAACAGCCGCTACTTTCTCCAGATGTATTGGTGTAACGACTGTCGTGGCTATGGATAATCTCTCCTCGTGGTGTTTTCGTATACCGCTCTTTGGTATGTTCACCATGAAGCCTGCACACTCTACAGCCGTGCCCATGCCAGACAAGAAGTCCCAGCCAAGAACAAGATCGCCGTTGACTCCTGGCAGTATCAGCAGAGCAATCTCCATGCTGCTCCGTCCCAGTCTGACGTTCACCTCGATCTGCTCTCGAAGTCCGCATCTTCGGCCATCTGCCATGCGGACTCGCCGTTTGGTTGCGCTTCGTCGGCCTATGCTGATCAGTCCACGCGCTAGCTCCTCACTGACGAAGCTACTCGTGGCCCCTGTATCAATCAAAGCCTTGTACTGACAGTTGCCGATCTCTACGGTAGCTGTCAGTTGCGCACCTTCGGCCTGTAGGCTGCCGATGAGTGCCTTGTTGCGTGTCCTGTTTGGCTTCCGCTCACCCCTTGGTGGCGCACGCCGGTCTCTGTTTCCCGACGGACAACATACTGACGTGCGGACTCCAAGACGCCCGCATATCCAACAGAATTCCAGCATGGGATCCGTACACTCTATCGCCGAGTGTCCCTCCTGGCCGCAACATCTGCATGACCTCGCTGGATTCTGTATGTGTGTTTGCTCGTAGTTGTGTCTCGTCCTCAGGGGCTGGTCTGGGTCCAGTGTCGGCTTCTGCTCGCTCCTCCACCATTACCATACATTGTGGATGATTTTGCCTCTGAGCGGCCTCCATATGGTCATACTTCGCTTCCTTGCGTTGTCGTGGTGGTTCCCTGCGTCTTTGCCGCTGATTGTTACCATACTGCTGCGGCTGCTCCATGCGGCTGTGCTGTGGTGTGTTGTACCTGTGCTGCTCCATGCGGCTGTGCTGTGGCGTGTTGTAACTGTGCTGCTCCATGCGGCTCTGCAGTCTCAGATTTTCCCTGTCGGCTTCGAGTTCCTCGAACGCTTCGGCCAAATGCATCAATTCAGCCAAATTGTTGAATTGATGTGGCCTGGCGAACGCTCGTAAGTCTGGGAGGCTGTTGTTGTAAATCCGGTTCAGCTGTGCTCCAGCTGAATACTGCAGTGGTCGCATTAGCGTCTGCATCTCCACCATGTACACCTTGAATGGCTCCTGTGCCGCCTGCCGTCTTCGTTTAACCTCGTCCTTGAGATTTTCCAAATAATCCCTTGGCAGGAAGTATTCTTGGAAACTCTTAATGAAAGATACCCAACTGGTCCAGTGCTGGTTATTTGCGATGTACCACTTTAGAGCCATTCCTTGAAGCAGTTCAGGCATGGCTCTTGGGACCAGATTTAAGTTGAGCCCATACGCATCGGCTGACCACTCCACTTGTTCCAGAAATTCCACAGGCTTTGTGGTTCCGTCGAAGCGAAAGTTCCATTCCCGCACCTGTTTGACTACCCTTGGATAGTCTTGGGGTATGGCTGGTGTCTCCTGTTCCTGAATGGCTACTCTCCTTCTTGGCTGTGGTGTGGACGCTGCTCCCCAGATCGAGAAATTGGCGTCTCTGGCGCGCGCTGCTGCGCTTGTTGCCGGGATGCTGAGTTGTTCGATATCCACGAACGACGCCTCTGTATCATCCGCAACTTCGACTTCTTTGGCCGGGGATTGCCTGCCATGAGTCGCCGCCAACTCCTCTATCCTCGCACTGTATGGCAGTCTGGCTTCGTGTGTCTTCACCCACTCTCCAAACTGCCTGCGCATCGCATCCAGTGTGCCGGATAGTTCCACATGGAACTCTTCTCCGTACCGCGTCACCTCGTCCTTCTTGAGGTTATACACCCACGCACGCACCATGTTTATTTATTTTTTTTTTTTATTTTATTATTATAATCGCACAACAAATATATTTATCAATTTCCGCAACCACCAACGTTGGGCGCCAGTTGTAACGAACCTTTCAGTTCGGTGGTTATAGCTGGGCTAAAACTCAGCCGATCTGTGAGTTCGAGCAACGAATTTATATACGTTGCGCTTGCGGAAATTAACGACACAATATATTTATTTTGTATGATTATCTTTTAGTTTTATTTATTGCACTTTTGAAATTTTATCCAGCGAAACTCGGCACTCGCCGTGGCACTGCGGCCTTTCGTTGGTTGCGTCTCAATCACCTGTTCGCTTGAATGTCAGTCCGGCTCCGCCGTGACTAGAATTCTCGCGTGGCAAGGCTCTTGATTGGCTACCAATTTCAGGACCTCAGTGTCCTGCACGATTTGCCGTGATTGAGTGATGCACAGTATCACTCAATGGTCGACGCTCCTGTGTCTGCTTGCTGGAACTCCAATTGTTGACTGCGTTGCACTCCTGACACTTCACGTTTCGCTGCACTAATTGTTTTCACTCGCTGTGTTTTTTCCCACTTGGTGCTTCTCTGACTCGTCGTCAAGCAACTGCCTCGCGCCGTGCTGTGGCGCTCCTTATATAGGTCACTGGCTGACCTTTTGGCGGGACTGTACCGAGGTGGCGTGATGTTCTTCGGTGGCGTGATCTCTGGTAACTTTCCACTGCCATTTGCTGGCGCCAACCATTGTCTGCCGCTGGTGTGAGCATAGATGGCAGTATTGCACCCGCAATACTGCTCCCACACCAACGGTACATATCCCCATGGATATGTGTGTCAGACACGCTCAAATGGCTGACTACCTGCGTTAGAAAGTGAGAGGACGAAAGAGAGCGAATTCGCCGCAACTGCATCGGGGCCGGATTTCCGCCTGATCGACAGTTGCTGTGAGGGGCGCATATATTATGGCTCCTCACAGCGTATTGTGCTACTGATTTCGTTTCGTTCCATTTTATTCCCCCCAGGGCACCTCACTTTGGCGGACTCTGGGAAGCAGCAGTTAAAAGTGCAAAGGGGTTGATGTAAAAGACGCTTTCAAACACTCGCCTAGAGTAAAGAGTACAATATTCTCACACTTGACGTCATTGAGGATTCGACAAGACCCTGGAGTAGTAATTGTGAATTAGCAAAGAAAGGAGGAAATTTCCGATTGTGTCTTGATTCTAGAGAAATTAATAAAGTGACAAGACGTGATGCATATCCATTGCTGCACATTAATGGCATTCTGAGCCGTTTACCATACGCTCGATTTATCACTCGCTTGGATATGAAACACGCATACTGGACATTTATTTAGATGAGCAATCACGTCGTTATACGGCATTTAACATTCCAAACAGACCATTATACCAATACAAAACAAGATAGAACGTTGCAGTCGGACGTAACCGACAGCGAAATACTATTATACCTTAATTTGTGTACAGTTAAGAAATACTTGAATTACGGGGAATATGGGCGTTAATCGGTTATGGGGGCGGGAGTGGGCGTGGCTCAAAATATTTTGGAGTTCGATCTTAAAAACATACCTTCTAAGTTTGGTAACAGTAGAGGTTTTATTTCAAAGTCTGTTCAGGTTACTTCCGGAGTACCACAAGGAAGACACCTTGGTCCCTTGTTATTTACTTTATTTATAAATGACCTTCCGTCCGTTATAAGTTATTCTCGGGTACTGATGTACGCCGATGACGTTAAGTTGTGTTTATCAACTGCTGACTCTCTTACTGGAAAGAGGCTTCAAGCTGACTTAGATAGTTTTGAAGCCTGGTGTCGTTTTAATTTATTAAATCTTAATTGTGATAAATGCAAAGTCATGTCCTTTTATAGGCGAATGCCTATTTTAATCAATTATTTCCTTAATGGCAAACCACTGGAACGCATAGAATGTGTTGATGATTTGGGTATCCTTTTAGATCCCAAGCTTAAGTTTGACAAGCACATTTCAGCGACTGCTAATCGGGCTCTTGGTGTTCTAGGTTTAAGCGCTGGTCAAAAGAATTTGACGATCCCTATATCACTAAAACTCTTTACATGTCTCTTGTGCGGCCTATTCTTGAATATGGTCACCCAATTACAAGGTTCATCAGGACAGAATAGAATCCGTGCAAAAGCAATTTCTTTTATTTGCACTTAGACGTCTAAACTGGACTACTAATTTTAGTTTACCTTCCTACCGTAGTAGACTTCTATTAATAAATCTTCCTTCACTTTCTGATCGTAGAACAATGCTTGGCGTAATCTTTTTACACAAGCTTATAAATGGTGAGATTGATTCTTCGGAGTTAATTAGCCAAATAAATTTTACAGTTCCGATCAGAAATACAAGGAACTTTCAACCCATCTTTCTTCAAACTTGTAGTTCGAATTATGCTTTACATAATCCATTTAGAATTTTATGTGCTAATTATACTATTATACCAAAATGGTATAATAGTATATTGGTTTTGTGCAATGTCCGTCATGCTGTCTGTCCGTCTGTCCGTCCGTATGAACGCGCGTTCCTCCGACACCCTTTAAGATAGAGACTTGAAACTTGGAACGTATACTGGAAAGTACCCTCAAAAGTTAAAGTGTCTTGGGTTTGGACCTACGTCCACTAGGGAGCTAGAAAATCGATAAATTCGATTTTAGCAAATCGATAAATCCCCATATCTCTTACAATTTAATGAATACAGCCACCAATTTTGGTTGGTAGGTTGTTGGCGAGTGAGCTCGACTACCATATACCCTGAACCAAGCTTTAAATGCATTATAGGTTTCTCGTTTTTGGGGGCTGGAGTGGGCGTGGCCCGATCTTAGTAATATACCTTTTAAGTTTGGTAACTGTAGCTCTTGAATTGCGGGAGATACAGGCATTTATCGATTTTTGTGGGCGGGAGTGGGCGTGGCTCAAAACTATTTTGGAGTTCGATCTTAGTAATATACCTTCTAAGTTTGGTAACTGTAGCTCTTAAATTGAGGGAGATACAGGCATTTTTCGTTTTTTGTGGGCGGGAGTGGGCGTGGTCCAAAATTTTTTTCAACATTTATGAAGGGTGTTACTAGCAATATACGTTTAAAATTTGGTGACTTAAGTTTTCAAATTGCGCGAGATATATGGGTTTATCGATTTACACCAACAGGTGTATCGGTTTAGGTAGGTGGAGTGGGCGTGGCCGTCCAATTTTTTTATCGATCTTTGGGGGAGTTACCAGTAACATACCTGCAAAATTTTGCGACTCTAGCTTGCAAATTACGGCAGATATGCGCATTTTAAATTTCTAGGGACGAAGTTCCTGGGGGCGGCGGATGTGGGCGTGGTCCAAAAATTGGTATGCCAATCTTTGGAGGAGGTTACCAGCAAATTGCCTTCCAAGTTTGGTCACTCTATCTTTAAAATGTTCGGAGATATAGGGAGTTATCGATTTACAATCGGAATTGTCGATTATAGGCGCAGGTGTGGGCGTGGCACCACAAATTTGTTATCGGTTCTTAAAGGCGACTACCAGTAATATACCTACCAAATTTGACGTTTCCTACTCAAAAACTGCGGCAGATATAGCCATTTGAAAATTGTAGTGGCGGGGGTGATGGGGGCGTCGGAGGTGGGCGTGGCACATGCCGATCTTTCAAGGACCTCGCCAACAACCTACCAACCAAAATTGGTGACTGTATCCATTAAATTGTGAGAGATATGTGGAATTTACTGCTATCAGAAATCTAAATGTATCGATAATTCAGAAACTGAGGCAGTTATCGATAAAATATTCGAACTTGATCTGCGCCTGGTATACGAGATCTTATATTCCAAATTTGAAGTCTCTAGCTCTTATAGTCTCTGAGATCCGCGTGTTCATACAGACGGACAGACAGACAGACGGACAGACGGACAGACAGACGGACAGGGCTATATCGACTCGGCTATTGATCCTGATCAAGAATATATATACTTTATGGGGTCGGAGATGCTTCCTTCTGCCTGTTACATACATTTGCACAAAACCATTATACCCTTTTTACCCATTTTTAATGGGTTGAGGGTATAAAAATCGAAAGTCGAGAATGTTCAAGAAATTCAGGGAAACTGGCTGTTCCTTGGATTACTCTCGTTATTTGATTGCACGATCCAATTTCTTTATTATAGATGACAAATGTTATAAGGATTACCTAAGAAACTGTAGTTTACAATTTCAGCGGGATCCTAAACGTTTCTATGATTTTGTCAACACTAAGCGTGGTTCAACAGCACTTCCTTCTACTGTATTTTTTGAAAAAAAGACTGCAGATTCAGATCAGGCCAACGCCGATCTATTTGCGGAATTTTTCCAATCTACCTATAGTACCCATAATCATCAGGTGGTTTTTGCCATATCCTTATCCGGTCAGTCGCTCTAATTGCATTGGACCTATGATAACTGATAGCTCTTTACTTAGGGACTTGAAGGGTATTAAGCCAGTATTTTTACCGGGACCTGATGGGGTACCTGGCTGTGTGCTAAGCTACAGTGCCGATGGTCTTTTGAAGCCCTTGCTAAAACTTTTTGAATTGTCCAGCAAATTACCTTCCAAGTTTGGTTACTTTATCTTGAAGTTTCTGGGAGATATACGAAGTTTATAATTTACATTTTCCGAAATATCGGCATTGTCGATTATGGGCGCAGGCATGGGCGTGGCAACTCAAATTTGTTCAGGGTTCTTAAAAGCATCGGAGGTGGGCGTGGCACACGATCTTTGAAGGACATCGCCAACAACCTACCAACCATTGGTTACTATGTCTAATAAATTGTGCGAGATCTGTGGATTTGCGGAAATCGAAATTATCGATTTCCTGCTCCCTAGTGGACATAGGACGAAAACGTTGACACTAACTTTTGAAGGCACCTGTTCAAAGTTTCAAGTCTCTATCTCTAAGGGTGTCGGAGAAACGCGCGTTCATACAGACGGACAGCATGACGGACATAAAACAAGTAAGATGCTGTAGTCGTAACCCTTTACCCGGTTAAATATATTCTTGTTTTATTGCCAGATTTCCCTTTCAGATGATTTACACTCAAATGTTCAGTTCTGCAAGTGCATTTCTTACAAAGTATTTTTACTCACAAGCCCGAACTCATCCTAACTGGCTGGCAACAAACACGTGCATATGCATACAAACATACAGATATCGGGGCTCTGCAAAATACACACAAATATATTGACGATAGCGTCGATTGTGATGACATCTCTTTCTCACACATGCGCTCGCCTATTTATGCACACAGAAAATGCTTACGGCTGCTGACAGCAAGAAGATCAATATGAAAATATATTTTTGAATATAACTTTGTTGTTTATTATCCGATCTTAATGAAATTTTGGCAATCGATCAATAATATGTGTATGCATATTATGTAGAATTAGAAGCCTTAGTTTTTTAAATATTGTAATTTATTGCTATCGGAAATATAAATATATATAATTGAGAGTCCGACAACGGTTTTTTATTAAAAAATACAATTCTTTATTTTGAAAAACACGTCTTCTCGGTTCGTTGTACTTAAGCTAGTGGTTAATTTTTAAGGAAACCTCGCACTTGCTTATAATCTCAGAGGGGTCTCTTTTTGGGGGTTGCATTCTTTGTTTATGCTTATTGTTCAATCTTACAATGTTAAGATATCTAAGGAGGCTTCTTATCGCGGAGATATGTAAAGACGTGAAAAGACACGTATGCGGCACCCATTGTGTCCGTAATAAAACCATCCGCGATAAGAGTTCTCCGAACTGATAGGATAATGAGTCTAGACGCAGCAGTAAATATGTAACTAGATAATTTCCTAAGTAGGATAAGAATAATTGTATGTATCTGTAAGATAATTTAGAAGTTTTCAATAAACCTGCCGAAGCAATTCGGCAGCAGTCTATTTTCGAACCTTTAACAACGTCGTCGTGTTATTAGTTTGCTCTTGCGATACACCGCTTGCCATTTATATATATTTTGCTATTAACGAAATAAGCATTGGTGACACCTAGATTTGTTCACGTGAAAAAAGTGACAAATTAATAAATAAATATAAAAATTTGTTTAATTCATAAATAAAAGTAAATTCGGTAGTGAAAATAATAAAAAATTTTTAATAAACAATATATATAACAAGTAAGAACGCTGTAGTCGAGTGAGCTCGACTACCATGTACCCTGAACCAAGCTTTAAATGCATTATAGGTTTATCGTTTTTGGGGGCTGGAGTGGGCGTGGCCCGTTCTTAGTAATATACCTTCTAAGTTTGGTAACTGTAGCTCTTGAATTGCGGGAGATACAGGCATTTATCGTTTTTTGTGGGCGGGAGTGGGCGTGGTCCAAAATTTTTTTTCCACATTTATGAAGGGTGTTACTAGCAATATACCTTTAAAATTTGGTGACTTAAGTTTTCAAATTGCGTGAGATATATGGGTTTATCGATTTACACCAACAGGTGTATCGGTTTAGGTAGGTAGAGTGGGCGTGGCCATCCAATTTTTTTATCGATCTTTGGGGGAGTTACCAGTAACATACCTGCAAAATTTTGCGACTCTAGCTTGCAAATTCCGGCAGATATGCGCATTTTAAATTTCTAGGGCCGAAGTTCCTGGGGGCGGCGGATATGGGCGTGGTCCAAAAATTGGTATGCCAATCTTTGGAGGAGGTTACCAGCAAATTACCTTCCAAGTTTGGTTACTCTATCATTAAAATGTTCGGAGATATACAGAGTTATCGATTTACAATCGGAATGGTCGATTTTAGGCGCAGGTGTGGGCGTGGCACCACAAATTTGTTATCGGTTCTTAAAGGCGACTACCAGTAATATACCTACCAAATTTGACGTTCCCTACTCAAAAACTGCGGAAGATATAGCCGTTTGAAAATTTTAGGGGCGGGGGTGATGGGGGCGTCGGAGGTGGGCGTGGCACATGCCGATCTTTCAAGGACCTCGCCAACAACCTACCAACCAAAATTGGTGACTGTATCCATTAAATTGTGAGAGATATGTGGAATTTACTGCTATCGGAAATCTAAATGTATCGATAATTCAGAAACTGAGGCAGTTATGGATAAAATAACGCAAACTTGATCTGCGCCTGGTATACGAGATCTTATATTCCAAATTTGAAGTCTCTAGCTCTTATAGTCTCTGAGATCCGCGTGTTCATACAGACGGACGGACAGACGGACAGACAGACGGACAGACGGACAGACAGACGGACAGGGCTATATCGACTCGGCTATTGATCCTGATCAAGAATATATATACTTTATGGGGTCGGAGATGCTTCCTTCTGCCTGTTACATACATTTGCACAAAACCATTATACCCTTTTTACCCATTTTTAATGGGTTCAGGGTATAAATCACAGGAGGTTTTGGGAGAATCCCTGGTAAATCTTTATAACAATGCGACGGCAAAGGCACCGACGGCCAGTCACGAGGAAATTCTGGAATGGAAGAAGACAGCTGTAGGCATCGCTGAGGTATTTGAACCTAA
>JAWNLR010000462.1:0-11093 GCA_035042205.1 Drosophila infuscata
TGGAAGGATACCACTTCACAGTCATTACAGACCATATGGCACTAAGTGGTTGACTTCCATTGAAAGCCCATCAGGGAGGATTGCGAGGTGGGCACTGGAACTGCAACAATTTGATTTCGACATCAAATACAGGAAAGGCAACCTGAATGTGGTTGCAGATGCTCTCTCCCGACAGCCCCTGATGGGAAACATGCTTAAGGGTGCTCGATGGTGGAAGACGCAATGGATAAAGCAAACACAAATTGCAAATGGATCCACAAATTGCGGTCGGACATCACGAAAAATCCCAGGAAATACCCAGACTACAGCGAATGAATCCGGAAACATATATAGACACATCCCGCATAGAGCTGGAACCGAGGATGTAGCTGCCTGGAAACTGTGCGTACCAACAGAGAAGAGAAAGCAAGTCCTAGCGGAAAACCACAACACCGCAGCCGCAGGCTACACGGGTAGTAGGAAGACTATAGCCCGAATAGCAGCGCGCTATTATTGGCCAGGTTTGTATATAGACGTACGAGCATATGTGCAACAATGCGAAATATGTCAACAGTACAAACCGAGTCAATTGGCAACGGCTGGACAAATGCTGACTCAAATCCCGGAAGAGCCGTGGAACACAGTATGCGCCGACTTTGTGGGACCATTGCCAAGATCCACACATGGCAACACCATGTTGTTGGTCTTCATAGACCGCTTCTCCAAGTGGACGGAAATGGTACCACTTAGAAGCGCTACTACGGCAGCGCTACAAAAAGGATTCATGGAAAGGATTCTGGCACGATTCGGAACACCAAAGGTATTGATCACCGACAATGGGACACAGTTCACCAGTAAGGCCTTTAAGAAGTTTCTGGACGAGATGGGTGTCAAACACCAATTCACTGCACCATACACTCCGCAGGAAAATCCCACGGAACGCGCAAATCGAACAGTAACAAGTAAGAACGCTGTAGTCGAGTGAGCTCGACTACCATATACCCTGAACCAAGCTTTAAATGCATTATAGGCTTATCGTTTTTGGGGGCTGGAGTGGGCGTGGACCGATCTTAGTAATATACCTTCTAAGTTTGGTAACTGTAGCTCTTGAATTGCGGGAGATACAGGCATTTATCGTTTTTTGTGGGCGGGAGTGGGCGTGGGCAAAAATATTTATGAAGGGTGTTACTAGCAATATACCTTTAAAATTTGGTGACTTAAGTTTTCAAATTGCGCGAGATATATGGGTTTATCGATTTACACCAAGAGGTGTATCGGTTTAGGTAGGTGGAGTGGGCGTGGCCATCCAATTTTTTTATCGATCTTTGGGGGAGTTACCAGTAACATACCTGCAAAATTTTGCGACTCTAGCTTGCAAATTACGGCAGATATGCGCATTTTAAATTTCTAGGGACGAAGTTCCTGGGGGCGGCGGATGTGGGCGTGGCCCAAAAATTGGTATGCCAATCTTTGGAGGAGGTTACCAGCAAATTGCCTTCCAAGTTTGGTTACTCTATCTTTAAAATGTTCGGAGATATAGGGAGTTATCGATTTACAATCGGAATTGTCGATTATAGGCGCAGGTGTGGGCGTGGCACCACAAATTTGTTATCGGTTCTTAAGGGCGACTACCAGTAATATACCTACCAAATTTGACGTTCCCTACTCAAAAACTGCGGAAGATATAACCATTTGAAAATTTTAGGGGCGGGGGTGATGGGGGCGTCGGAGGTGGGCGTGGCACATGCCGATCTTTCAAGGACCTCGCCAACAACCTACCAACCAAAATTGGTGACTGTATCCATTAAATTGTGAGAGATATGTGGAATTTACTGCTATCGAAAATCTAAATGTATCGATAATTCAGAAACTGAGGCAGTTATCGATAAAATAACGCAAACTTGATCTGCGCCTGGTATACGAGATCTTATATTCCAAATTTGAAGTCTCTAGCTCTTATAGTCTCTGAGATCCGCGTGTTCATACAGACGGACAGACGGACAGACAGACGGACAGGGCTAGATCGACTCGGCTATTGATCCTGATCAAGAATATATATACTTTATGGGGTCGGAGATGCTTCCTTCTGCCTGTTACATACATTTGCACAAAACCATTATACCCTTTTTACCCATTTTTAATGGGTTCAGGGTATAAAAACGATGATAGCGCAATTTACAGGGGATAGCCAAAGGCGGTGGGATGAGGCACTACCCGAGCTGACACTGGCTGTCAACACCAGCGTCTCAAGCTCCACAGGGTACAGCGCTGCCTTCATCACACAAGGTCGAGAGCCGAGGCTACCAAAGGCGCTGTTCGACGAAGTAACAGTCGGAACAGGCCAAGTAGCCCAAACGCCAGCAGAAAAAGAAAATCGTCTCAAAGACATTTTCGAAATTGTGCGGCGTAGTCTGGAGAAGGCGGCTCAGGACCAAGCCAGGCACTATAACCTTCGACGCAGGCCGTGGAGACCAAAAATCGGAGAAAAGGTATGGGTGAGGCTACACCACCTGTCGAATGCTGCTGAAGGATTCGCAGCAAAGCTGGCGCCGAGATACGCAGGCCCGTATCAAATTGTGTATTTTCCATCACCGGTTATCTGCAAATTGAAGAAACTCACGGACAAGCGGATAAAGGCAGCGCACATAGGGAACCTGAAGCCGCACAGCGACGGGATTGAGACAGGTGAGTCAGCCAAACAATAGAAATATAAATATATGCATATGCCTGAGACCGAAAAATTCGCATTCGGCAATGCACCCGTGAGCGGGAGAAGTGTCAGGCCGAGAAAATACGACCAAGACCCACTCTCTAGTGCATGCGCTGAATGCGGAATCTAAGTTCAACGGCCGAACGAATAGTTCAACGGACAGCACAAACGCTGGGGCCGGTTTACGCTAGCACAAAGTGCACTTTTGACCAAACAATTACAGAGTGCACCGGTGTTGGCTCTCTTACGTTTTGCGCGGGTGCGCAAACGCTGGAGAGCGCAACAAAGATAAATGCATTTTGAGTAAGCATTTGCAAGAGTGCACTGTTGTCTATTTTCTACGGTTAGCGCGGGTGCGCAAACGTTCGAGAGAATGACAACAACAAAGCGCACTTTGGACCAAACAAAATGCAAGAGTACGCTGTTATCTACTCGAGAACGACAACAAAAAAGTACATTTTGTAACAAATGTATGTATGCAGAGTGCACCGGGATTGCCTCTCTTACATTTTGCGCGGGTTCGCAAACGATGGAGAATGAGAGAGCACCAACAACGGATTGCACTATGTACGAACAACTTTCAGAGCACGCCGCTCGCACAACGATTGCAATTTCGTACAGAGGAATGCACACGAAGGTCATTTTACTATCTCACACTCTCGCAAGGGCACGAACAGAAAAAAGAGATGCGTAAGCCACAAGGGCAACAAGAGCGTGGGTACTTCGCTGGGGAAAACGGGGGGAAGTGGGTGAGACACTCATAGAACACACGTGTGCACGAAGTTAATCTCTCAGATTAAGTGCATACATGTGGGCATTAGAACTCGGGGAGAGACTTCGGGTGTCAAAACGCACACACACCCACACCCACGTGCCCAAAAAGCGTGTCGAAGCGATGGACGCCGGTCAGGAGGAAGGAGAAGCCCCGAACGCCGCCACCGCTGAGGAAGCCGTCCCAAGACGACGACGGTTCCCCGCATGGCTCCAGTGGAAATTCCCGGAGCTGCCACTAACCCCGGAGCCGGACGACACAGCTGTCCGCTTCATGGGACCGAGGCCCCGCGCCGATTCCCTGGAGGCCAACCCGTGGGCGCCGGCAGAGGCGGCGGAACAGGAGGCCAATCCTTGGGCCCCGGCAGAAGCGGCGGAGCTGGATGATGACACACCCTCTCGGGAGTTATGGGCCCCCTCGGCGTCCTCCAACCAGAGTTCAGACACCTAGGCAGAGGGGGACGACATTATCGTCATCTCGTCCGACGAGGAGGACGCGACGGCACCGGACATCAACGGAGACGACCAGAGGAAGAGACGATCGACGTATCATCAGACGAGGACGAACCCCAGTCCCAAAACCCTACGGCGACAGCCAGCTACCAAAGAACATACGAGACGGGTATACAAATGGAAGGAGGAGGAAGCCTACAAAGGCAACACTCGGCGCCTGAGGCCGAGAGCCGGTGGGAGGAGGTGCCGCCAACGGCTTGGCCACCACAGGTATTGGAGGTAGTGGATGGATAGCCGGGAACCAGCCGGTGGGAGGAGGTGCCGCCAATGGCTTGGCCACCACAGGTACTGGAGGTAGTGGATGGACAGCCGGGAACCAGCCGCCGCGCCTCATTTCTAGTGTGGTGCGACGGTACTCGGTACCGGATCAAGGCGCCGCATGGGGGTACAAAGTATTTAGGCAAATTTAAAGCCAAAAAGAAAAATAAATTGAAAACAAAAAACAACAATATTACCACTACAAGTAATTTCACGGGATACCAGGGGTGGGGACTATCCTCTTTTAATTGCAGATGATCGCGGGTGCAATACTGCCATCTATACTCACTCCAGCGGCAGACAATGGTTGGCGCCAGCAAATGGCAGTGGAAAATTACCAAAAAGATCACGCCACCGAAAAATATCACGCCACCTCGGTACAGTCCTGACAAAATTTCAACGGATGACCTATATAAGGAGCGTCGCAGCGCGACGCAAGGCAGTCAAGCGTTAGAATCAGAATGATTGCATCGCAAGTCGATATTGAAAAGTGAGCAGTACAAGTGAACATTCAACAAGTAAAACCAAAACCACACCGAGCCAGTGAATTAAAAGTGAAGAGTCGGCAAGAGCAGTGATTTGAGTGATACATCGCATCACTCAATCTACGCAGATCGCACAGGACATTGAGGTCCTGAAATTGGTGAAGAACGAAATCCTTGCCACGCGAAAATTTTAGTCCCGGCGGATTCCGTAGATACGGAGCCTGGACAGATCCAGGCGAACAGGTGCTCGTTACAGATCCAACTTAAAGACCGAAGTGACACTGCGAGTGCCGAGGAGTTTCTCTTTATAGTTTAAAATAAAAGTGCAATAAAACAAATAAAAACAAGATAGAACGTTGCAGTCGGACGTAACCGACAGCGAAATACTATTATACCTTTATTTGTGTACAGTTAAGAAATACTTGAATTCCGGGGGATATGGGCGTTTATTGGTTTTGGGGGCGGGAGTGGGCGTGGCCAAAAAAATTTTGGAGTTCAATCTTAGTAATATACCTGCCAAATTTTGTAACTGTAGCTCTTAAATTGCGGGAGTTACAGGCATTTATCGTTTTTTGTGGGCGGGAGTGGGCGTGGTCCAACATTTTTTTTCCACATTTATGAAGGGTGTTACTAGCAATATACCTTTAAAATTTGGTGACTTAAGTTTTCAAATTGCGTGAGATATATGGGTTTATCGATTTACGCCAACAGGTGTATCGGTTTAGGTAGGTGGAGTGGGCGTGGCCATCCAATTTTTTTATCGATCTTTGGGGGAGTTACCAGTAACATACCTGCCAAATTTTGCGACTCTAGCTTGCAAATTACGGCAGATATGCGCATTTTAAATTTCTAGGGACGAAGTTCCTGGGGGCGGCGGATGTGGGCGTGGCCCAAAAATTGGTATGCCAATCTTTGGAGGAGGTTACCAGCAAATTGCCTTCCAAGTTTGGTTACTCTATCTTTAAAATGTTCGGAGATATACGGAGTTATCGATTAATAATCGGAATTGTCGATTATAGGCGCAGGTGTGGGCGTGGCACCACAAATTTGTTATCGGTTCTTAAAGGCGACTACCAGTAATATACCTACCAAATTTGACGTTTCCTACTCAAAAACTGCGGCAGATATAGCCATTTGAAAATTGTAGGGGCGGGGGTGATGGGGGCGTCGGAGGTGGGCGTGGCACATGCCGATCTTTCAAGGACCTCGCCAACAACCTACCAACCAAAATTGGTGACTGTATCCATTAAATTGTGAGAGATATGTGGAATTTACTGCTATCAGAAATCTAAATGTATCGATAATTCAGAAACTGAGGCAGTTATCGATAAAATATTCGAACTTGATCTGCGCCTGGTATACGAGATCTTATATTCCAAATTTGAAGTCTCTAGCTCTTATAGTCTCTGAGATCTATTATAGATGACAAATGTTATAAGGATTACCTAAGAAACTGTAGTTTACAATTTCAGCGGGATCCTAAACGTTTCTATGATTTTGTCAACACTAAGCGTGGTTCAACAGCACTTCCTTCTACTGTATTTTTTGAAAAAAAGACTGCAGATTCAGATCAGGCCAACGCCGATCTATTTGCGGAATTTTTCCAATCTACCTATAGTGCCCATAATCATCAGGTGGTTTTGCCATATCCTTATCCGGTCAGTCGCTCTAATTGCATTGGACCTATGATAACTGATAGCTCTTTACTTAGGGACTTGAAGGGTATTAAGCCAGTATTTTTACCGGGACCTGATGGGGTACCTGGCTGTGTGCTAAGCTACAGTGCCGATGGTCTTTTGAAGCCCTTGCTAAAACTTTTTGAATTGTCCAGCAAATTACCTTCCAAGTTTGGTTACTTTATCTTGAAATTTCTGGGAGATATACGAAGTTTATAATTTACATTTTCCGAAATATCGGCATTGTCGATTATGGGCGCAGGCATGGGCGTGGCAACTCAAATTTGTTCTGGGTTCTTAAAAGCATCGGAGGTGGGCGTGGCACACGATCTTTGAAGGACATCGCCAACAACCTACCAACCATTGGTTACTATGTCTATTAAATTGTGCGAGATCTGTGGATTTGCGGAAATCGAAATTATCGATTTCCTGCTCCCTAGTGGACATAGGACGAAAACGTTGACACTAACTTTTGAAGGCACCTGTTCAAAGTTTCAAGTCTCTATCTCTAAGGGTGTCGGAGAAACGCGCGTTCATACAGACGGACAGCATGACGGACATAAAACAAGTAAGATGCTGTAGTCGTAACCCTTTACCCGGTTAAATATATTCTTGTTTTATTGCCAGATTTCCCTTTCAGATGATTTACACTCAAATGTTCAGTTCTGCAAGTGCATTTCTTACAAAGTATTTTTACTCACAAGCCCGAACTCATCCTAACTGGCTGGCAACAAACACGTGCATATGCATACAAACATACAGATATCGGGGCTCTGCAAAATACACACAAATATATTGACGATAGCGTCGATTGTGATGACATCTCTTTCTCACACATGCGCTCGCCTATTTATGCACACAGAAAATGCTTACGGCTGCTGACAGCAAGAAGATCAATATGAAAATATATTTTTGAATATAACTTTGTTGTTTATTATCCGATCTTAATGAAATTTTGGCAATCGATCAATAATATGTGTATGCATATTATGTAGAAATAGAAGCCTTAGTTTTTTAAATATTGTAATTTATTGCTATCGGAAATATAAATATACAGTGTCTGGGAGCTTATTTGGGACAGTGTCTAGCAAAAATTTTAATTGCCTGCCATAAACTCTTTATTCAATATTTTTTAAAAATTCCAAAGACCCATGGCAGGTACATTCATTAACCACCAAAATGAATATATGACCCTTATAAACTGTGGTTTTTCCACCTGATAGGTAGGGTTATGTAAAAAAGTACCTGTTTTAATGGCAGGAGCTTATTTGGGACAGTTACGTTATGGACACCTGGGTGCCATAAAACCCGGATTTTTTACCTAAAGTTGAATATTTTCGGTATAAATAGACCAATCCTTCTATGTCAGTTTAGTTATAATCTGCATCTCGGGAGCCAGGAGTCAACAAGGACTATGGGCAAAAGGACTACCATTGATCAACGGAAAATCATCCTGGAAGACTTAAAAATCGGATATTCATATCGCCAAATAGATAAAATGATCAATCTAAACACCTCAACCGTATTCCACATCATTTGGAGTTTAGTCGACGAAAATTGGACGGAGGACGAGGGCGGAATGGCACCAAACCCGATTTTTACCGAGCAGGACGAGCCGAGGATCATCAGGAAAACACGGGGAAAGCTTAAGCTATCGGCTTAAAAACTGACTCAATAGGTGCAGGATGAAATAAGGAAAAAGTTCAGTATGGGAACTGAGCTCCAAGTTCTGCGCAACCATGACTTAAATGCCCGACAACAACGGAAAAAGAAATTTGTAAAAGCAAAAATATAGGGTCTAGGATGACGTTCGTCAAAATCCACTTGGTCAAGGATTTGGAGTTCTGGAACACAGTTATATTTGAATTTGAGTACAAATTAAACATTTTGGGCTCGGACGGACGGAATAATGTGTGGCGACACTCCAATACTGAGCTGAGTCCCAAAAACATAAAGGCAACAGTCAAGCACTGCGGAGGAAGTGTCCTGGTATGGGCATCTATCTCGGAAGCCCGCGACTAAAATTTTGTGATTACTTAAACAATAATGGACAGGAATGTGTACTTTAATATACTAAAGAAAAATTTACTCCAAAGTGCCGAGAAACTGGGAATCCCACGTACTTTCCGGTTCTACCAGGACAACGACCATAAGCATAAGTCCGGAATAGTACAGTCCTGGCTTAGATCGAACTGCCTCCACATGATAATTCCACCGGCCCAGTCTCCGGATTTAAATGTTATTGAAAATTTTTGGGCTCAGTTGGAAAATAACATCCGAAATCACATCATATCCAGCAAACAAGATCTCAAAAATGCTCTGCTGGAGGAGTGGAGCAGGATCAGTCCAGAAACTACCCGGAAGCTGGTATCTTCCATGAATAATGGGTTAAGCGAAGTTGTTAGGGCTAAAGGATATCATACTAAGTATTAACATCCTTATTGAAGCTTTTATTCGCCAAATATTTAACTTTTCTTAAGACTGTCCCAAATAAGCTCCTATACGTATTTTGGATATGTTTTCAGTTTTTGACTAATTTTAATTAATTAATTAATATTTTCATAAAAACTAAAGTTTGTTTTTCAAATGTGATATAACATTAAACAAATTGGCATTTAAACATTTCGAATTTGTTTCCTTTTTTAAACAATATAGCACTTTAATTTTTTTGCTAGGCACTGTCCCAAATAAGCTCCCAGACACTGTATATAATTGAGAGTCCGACAACGGTTTTTTATTAAAAAATACAATTCTTTATTTTGAAAAACACGTCTTCTCGGTTCGTTGTACTTAAGCTAGTGGTTAATTTTTAAGGAAACCTCGCACTTGCTTATAATCTCAGAGGGGTCTCCTTTTGGGGGTTGCATTCTTTGTTTATGCTTATTGTTCAATCTTACAATGTTAAGATATCTAAGGAGGCTTCTTATCGCGGAGATATGTAAAGACGTGAAAAGACACGTATGCGGCACCCATTGTGTCCGTAATAAAACCATCCGCGATAAGAGTTCTCCGAACTGATAGGATAATGAGTCTAGACGCAGCAGTAAATATGTAACTAGATAATTTCCTAAGTAGGATAAGAATAATTGTATGTATCTGTAAGATAATTTAGAAGTTTTCAATAAACCTGCCGAAGCAATTCGGCAGCAGTCTATTTTCGAACCTTTAACAACGTCGTCGTGTTATTAGTTTGCTCTTGCGATACACCGCTTGCCATTTATATATATTTTGCTATTAACGAAATAAGCATTGTTGACACCTAGATTTGTTCACGTGAAAAAAGTGACAAATTAATAAATAAATATAAAAATTTGTTTAATTCATAAATAAAAGTAAATTCGGTAGTGAAAATAATAAAAAATTTTTAATAAACAATATATATAACAAGTAAGAACGCTGTAGTCGAGTGAGCTCGACTACCATGTACCCTGAACCAAGCTTTAAATGCATTATAGGTTTATCGGTTTTGGGGGATGGAGTGGGCGTGGCCCGTTCTTAGTAATATACCTTCTAAGTTTGGTAACTGTAGCTCTTGAATTGCGGGAGATACAGGCATTTTTCATTTTTTGTGGGCGGGAGTGGGCGTGGGCCCACACACATATATGAAGGGTGTTACTAGCAATATACCTTTAAAATTTGGTGACTTAAGTTTTCAAATTGCGTGAGATATATGGGTTTATCGATTTACACCAACAGGTGTATCGGTTTAGGTAGGTAGAGTGGGCGTGGCCATCCAATTTTTTTATCGATCTTTGGGGGAGTTACCAGTAACATACCTGCAAAATTTTGCGACTCTAGTTTGCAAATTCCGGCAGATATGCGCATTTTAAATTTCTAGGGACGAAGTTCCTGGGGGCGGCGGATATGGGCGTGGTCCAAAAATTGGTATGCCAATCTTTGGAGGAGGTTACCAGCAAATTACCTTCCAAGTTTGGTTACTCTATCATTAAAATGTTCGGAGATATACAGAGTTATCGATTTACAATCGGAATGGTCGATTTTAGGCGCAAGTGTGGGCGTGGCACCATAAATTTGTTATCAGTTCTTAAAGGCGACTACCAGTAATATACCTACCAAATTTGACGTTCCCTACTCAAAAACTGCGGAAGATATAGCCGTTTGAAAATTTTAGGGGCGGGGGTGATGGGGGCGTCGGAGGTGGGCGTGGCACATGCCGATCTTTCAAGGACCTCGCCAACAACCTACCAACCAAAATTGGTGACTGTATCCATTAAATTGTGAGAGATATCTGGAATTTACTGCTATCGGAAATCTAAATGTATCGATAATTCAGAAACTGAGGCAGTTATGGATAAAATAACGCAAACTTGATCTGCGCCTGGTATACGAGATCTTATATTCCAAATTTGAAGTCTCTAGCTCTTATAGTCTCTGAGATCCGCGTGTTCATACAGACGGACGGACAGACGGACAGACAGACAGACAGACAGACGGACAGGGCTATATCGACTCGGCTGTTGATCCTGATCAAGAATATATATACTTTATACATTTGCACAAAACCATTATACCCTTTTTACCCATTTTTAATGGGTTCAGGGTATAAATCACAGGAGGTTTTGGGAGAATCCCTGGTAAATCTTTATAACAATGCGACGGCAAAGGCACCGACGGCCAGTCACGAGGAAATTCTGGAATGGAAGAAGACAGCTGAAGGCATCGCTGAGGTATTTGAACCTA
>JAWNLR010000465.1:0-33346 GCA_035042205.1 Drosophila infuscata
CCTAGGGCGCTCTATTTTGACTATTGCATCCTATGATGCAAACACTTCCGGCTATGCCGTACTCACTACCATAATATCCTTAATGATCCATCGATGTCAGCAGGCCTGTCGACGTGGATGATCTGTAGGCGATGATAATCAAAATTTAAGGATGCAACAATTCGTAACAAAGCGCTCAACTAGAAAAGATGATACAAATTTATAAGTATGAAATTTAATACAACTTAAGATTAAAATTCATGTTATACTAATATTACATTACAGCTTTTAAGCTGTTAACCCCCTTTAACTTAAAACAAATAACCGTAGTTATTGTTTTCGTTCTAGTTGTTGTTGTTGTTGCTGTTCCTTTTGTTGTTGTTGCAGTTGCTGTTGTTGTTGTTGCTGTTGTTGTTCCCTTTGTTGTTGTTGTTCTTCTTCTTCTTCTGTGTTGCTGTTGTTGTTGTTGTTCCTGTTGTTGTTGTTGTTGTTGCGGTTGCTGAAGATAATTGTTGTTGCTTGTGGCTCTAATTGTTGTTGTTGTTCCTGTTGTTGTTGTTGTTGTTCCGGTTGCTGTAGATAATTGTTGTTGTTGTGGGTCTAGTTGTTGTTGTTGTTGCTGTTGCTGTTGCTGTTGTTGTTGTTGCTGTTGTTGTTGTTGCGGTTGTTGTTGTTGTTGTTGCGGTTGTTGGTGTTGCGGTTGTTGTTGCGATTCGTGCTGTTGCTCCTGTTGCGGTTGTTCTGGCAAAAGGGGCCACCGCTCCTCTACTTCGAATCCGAACACAAAAGATGTACATTTTCAAAGCCTACTCACAATCATTAAAATCCAGAATATACTCACAATAAAATATATGAGCCGAAGAAAGGGCATCGGTGGTCAGTGCCGTGGTCGAAAGTGTATTGTGGTGCGGTGTTAATTTTGGTGTGGTGTGCTTGCAGTATTTGCAGGTTAGGTCAGGGTATCGGCAAGTCGGTATGCACCTTTTCTTTATTTATTTTTTATTTTGTTTACCATGCCTTGCCGATAAACCCAAAACTGTTTAACCGCACTGCCTTCAATTTAAATTTTATATATTTTTTTTTTATTGCACACACACACACTTGGCACCACTTATAACCTCGACACACTGCACTGCCAAAATTCCGGAAATGGGTCGCGATCTTCATAAAATCCCCCTGGGGTCGGGTGGGGTCGGTCCTCGCTGTGAGATTCGCCACAGAAAAAGGCACTTATCTCCTATCCAGCTCTGGATGTTTAGAGATTTGTTTTGTTTATTAACGTGAGAATTTTCTTCACGTTGATAAACAATTTTTTTCAGCACGGACTCCGCTTTTGTACCTCTGCATCGATCGCCGCATGCAGAAGAATGAATTGCATGCGCAAGCGCAGCTGATTTGCAAGTTCAAGGGCGCATGCTTGCATTTGAAAGCTCAAGGGCGCATGTTTGCATTCAAAAGCTGAAGGGTGCAAATCCGTGATCAAAAGCTTTCTAAAGCATCATAAGCTTCATCAGCTGATCTAAGCTCATTCAAACAATTGCAATATTGCTGAGTGTTTATTTTTTTACTATTCGCGTCCCCCACACCACAGGTCTGATCTTCTTCTATTAGAGAAAGATAAGAGCTGAAAAAAATTCAACAGGATGCGAATAGGAAGTGCTGGCTACCAAATGTCTTTTGCATGGAAATTTCCTAACTCCTTTCCATTCATATCTTCTAGGAGGTAAATCGATCGTCCCAACTTTTTCTTGATTCGAGCCGTAGTACCGATAGGAGCTAGCTTAGAGCAAAAATTATCTGCAGCCTTGCTCAACGAAAAATTTCTTTTGATCACTTCTT
Organism: Drosophila infuscata; assembly: GCA_035042205.1. Lineage (NCBI taxonomy): Eukaryota > Metazoa > Arthropoda > Insecta > Diptera > Drosophilidae > Drosophila > Drosophila infuscata. The sequence continues at coordinate 1,819 of JAWNLR010000465.1, forward strand.
GACCTACTTCGAATGCTCGTGTCTGCGATCGTAAATTATACGAGCGTTGGTTCCTCTCATAAGCCTTTTTGAGATGTTTCTCTACGTCGGCTCTGAATTTCTGAAATTCTTCAGCCCTGGGCAACCTAGTTGTGCTGTCTTTCAGCAATTCCAAATTTCTCAATAACTTATGGTCTTTGCCATGAGAAATCATGTGTTGTCCAAAGACTATAAAATAAGGGGAATTACCAATCGATTGATGGATTGAATTGCGAAGAGAGCTGTTAATGCTACTTAAGAAGGTGTCCCATTCGCGCTGATCCTTCCGAATATATGCTCTCAAAGCTGCATTAATCGAGCGATTTACCCTTTCGGCAGCGTTCGATTGTGGTGCATAGGCTCCAGTAAATACATAAGAAAAACGAAAATTTTTGGAAAAATTATTTTTTATTTTTCAATATAATCCCCTTTCAGCTCTACACATTTATTCCAGCGATGCTCCAACTTTTTTATCCCCTCTAAAAAATATGATTTCTGTAGATCCGCAAAATACGTCTCCGTAGTGGCAATAACCTCCTCGTTCGACCGAAATTTCTGCCCAGCGATTGACTTTTTCAAATTTGGGAACAAGAAAAAGTCGCAAGGGGCCAAATCCGGAGAATAAGGTGGATGGGGCAGCAGTTCGTAGCGTAATTCGACCAATTTGGCCTGGGCGACGCCGGAGGTGTGAGCGGGAGCGTTATCATGGTGGAAGAGCACTTTCTTCTTCACCAAATGGGGCCGTTTCTTCTTCAACTCGGCGTCAAATCTTCCCAATAGTTCGGCATAGTAGAGCCCTGTAATCGTTCTTCCCTTCTCTAGGTAATCTATGAGGATAATACCTTTCGAATCCCAGAAAACCGTGGCCATCACCTTTCCGGCCGATGGAACAGTTTTCGCCTTCTTCGGGGCAGATTCGCCAGGTGAAGTCCACTGTTTCGACTGTTCTTTGGTCTCTGGTGTGTACCAGTGAATCCATGTTTCGTCAACAGTCACGAATCGACGCAAAAATTCCTACGGATTACGCTTTAACAGCGCCAAACCATGCTCCGAAGTGGTCACGCGGTTGCGCTTATTGTCTGGTGTGAGCAAACGCGGCGCTCATCGCGCCGATAGCTTTCTCATACCCAATATTTCATGTAGGACATGAAACACTCGTTCTGTTGAGATGCCTACTGTCTCAGCTAACTCGCGCACCTTCAACCGGCGGTCTGACAATACCAGATCATGTATTTTCTTCACTTTATCCTCCGTGGTTGCTGTTTTCGGGCCACCTGGTCGTGGCTCATCAAAAACGGACGTGCGACCACGTTGAAACTCACTAAACCAATTTTTGACGGTGGTCATCGAAGGAGCAGAGTCACCGTACACAGTATCCAAGCGTTCTTTGATTTCACTGCGTGATTTCCCCTCCAAAAAGAAGAATCGAATCACCGACCGATATTGCTCTTTTTCCATTTTTGCCTATGCACCACAATCGAACGCTGCCGAAAGGGTAAATCGCTCGATTAATGCAGCTTTGAGAGCATATATTCGGAAGGATCAGCGCGAATGGGACACCTTCTTAAGTATCATTAACAGCTCTCTTCGCAATTCAATCCATCAATCGATTGGTAATTCCCCGTATTTTATAGTCTTTGGACAACACATGATTTCTCATGGCAAAGACCATAAGTTATTGAGAAATTTGGAATTGCTGAAAGACAGCACAACTAGGTTGCCAAGCGCTGAAGAATTTCAGAAATTCAGAGCCGACGTAGAGAAACATCTCAAAAAGGCTTATGAGAGGAACCAACGCTCGTATAATTTACAATCGCAGACACGAGCATTCGAAGTAGGTCAAGAAGTGATCAAATGAAATTTTTCGTTGAGCAAGGCTGCAGATAATTTTTGCTCTAAGCTAGCTCCTATCGGTACTACGGCTCGAATCAAGAAAAAGTTGGGACGATCGATTTACCTCCTAGAAGATATGAATGGAAAGGAGTTAGGAAATTTCCATGCAAATGACATTTGGTAGCCAGCACTTCCTATTCGCATCCTGTTAAATTTTTTTCAGCTCTTATCTTTCTCTAATAGAAGAAGATCAGACCTGTGGTGTGGGGGACGCGAATAGTAAAAAAATAAACACTCAGCAATATTGCAATTGTTTGAATGAGTTTAGATCAGCTGATGAAGCTTATAATGCTTTAGAAAGCTTTTGATCACGGATTTGCACCCCTCAGCTTTTGAATGCCCTTGAGCTTTCAAATGCAAGCATGCGCCCTTGAACTTGCAAATCAGCTGCGCTTGCGCATGCAATTCATTCTTCTGCATGCGGCGATCGATGCAGAGGTACAAAAGCGAGTCTGTGCTGAAAAAAATTGTTTATCAACGTGAAGAAAATTCTCACGTTAATAAACAAAACAAATCTCTAAACATCCAGAGCTGGATAGGAGATAAGTGCCTTTTTCTGTGGCGAATCTCACAGCGAGGACCGACCCCACCCGGGGGATTTTATGAAGATCGCGACCCATTTCCGGAATTTTGGCAGTGCAGTGTGTCGAGGTTATAAGTGGTGCCAAGTGTGTGTGTGTGCAATAAAAAAAAATATATAAAATTTAAATTGAAGGCAGTGCGGTTAAACAGTTTTGGGTTTATCGGCAAGGCATTGTAAACAAAATAAAAAATAAATAAAGAAAAGGTGCATACCGACTTGCCGATACCCTGACCTAACCTGCAAATACTGCAGGCACACCACACCAAAATTAACACCGCACCACAATACACTTTCGACCACGGCGCTGACCACCGATGCCCTTTCTTCGGCTCATATATTTTATTGTGAGTATATTCTGGATTTTAATGATTGTGAGTAGGCTTTGAAAATGTACATCTTTTGTGTTCGGATTCGAAGTAGAGGAGCGGTGGCCCCTTTTGCCCAGAACAACCGCAACAACAACAACAATCGCAACAACAACAACAACAACCGCAACAACAACAACAACAACCGCAACAACAACAACAGCAACAACAACAACAGCAACAGCAACAGCAACAACAACAACAACTAGACCCACAACAACAACAATTATCTACAGCAACCGGAACAACAACAACAACAACAGGAACAACAACAACAATTAGAGCCACAACAACAACAATTATCTTCAGCAACCGCAACAACAACAACAACAACAGGAACAACAACAACAACAGCAACACAGAAGAAGAAGAAGAACAACAACAACAAAGGGAACAACAACAGCAACAACAACAACAGCAACTGCAACAACAACAAAAGGAACAGCAACAACAACAACAACTAGAACGAAAACAATAACTACGGTTATTTGTTTTAAGTTAAAGGGGGTTAACAGCTTAAAAGCTGTAATGTAATATTAGTATAACATGAATTTTAATCTTAAGTTGTATTAAATTTCATACTTATAAATTTGTATCATCTTTTCTAGTTGAGCGCTTTGTTACGAATTGTTGCATCCTTAAATTTTGATTATCATCGCCTACAGATCATCCACGTCGACAGGCCTGCTGACATCGATGGATCATTAAGGATATTATGGTAGTGAGTACGGCATAGCCGGAAGTGTTTGCATCATAGGATGCAATAGTCAAAATAGAGCGCCCTAGGATTTGAAGTAGATAGTCCAGAAGGATTAAGATTCTCTGTAAAAGCCGAAGTTAGAAGTGTCAGGCTCTGATTGCAAATTGGGCACACTTTCATTTTGCCAGCTTTAGAATTAAAGCTAGATCTATGAAAGTAATGTCCACAGGAGGTTGCTAATAACTGACCTTGGTAAACGATTATATCAGAGCAAATGAAACAATATTTGCCTGCGTAGCAGGCCACCACTAACACACATCGGTATTGAGCCTTCGCTAGTACTGTAAACTATAATGTTAAGCTCATTTAACATCTGTTAAATGAGAAACTAAAGAGACATGTAAAGACTGACGAGCTCGAGCAGGGAGTCTTGTGGTGATCGCTGATATGAGTAGACGTGCTTTTAAATAAAGAATTAAAATAGATCAACGTTATCTTTTATTGCCTACTACAATCTCAGAAGTGGGATAACCGTTAATAAAAATGAAAACAAAAAAAAAAAATAAAAAAATAAAAAAATGGGAAATTTAAAAGGAAGGCGATCAAATGAAAACTGTACTCACTTAACAAAAATCAAAAACGAAAAACGGAAAAAGAAAAAATGTTTAAATAAATAAAAACGGAAAAGTGAAAAAACTGCAAAGATGTAAAAGGTAAACGAACAAATGGAAACTGTACCCACATATCAAAAAATACAACCAACAACAACTGCAACTGTTAATTTAAAAATGCAAACCTTTGAAAATCTAATCGACGAAGAAGAATAAAATTTATCAAAAGCAAAACAAAATTTAAGTTTGGATACAACAAGAGCTCAGAGAAGAGAATGGAACATCGAAAATAAATATGTAAAAGCAAAACCAATAACCCAACATTTACCATGATAACGAGGACAACGACGACGACGACGATGATGATGACGAAGAGGACAACGACAATGACGAAAATGATATCGCACAGCAACAAATGATGCAACAACAGACTTAAAAATACAAAGAAGAGGAACGCGATTGATAATGTCGACGGTCTGTTTGAAGAGGTAATCGAGGATGATGGCATTGTGGAGCAACTGGATAATATAAAATACAATGAATGCTCAGTGACGCAGTCGAAAAATTAGCTAGCGGCAATGAAATCGCCGATCACGGCGCTGAGACAATAACGGATCATGATGTTTTAAAAAATTCGACGATTAGCAACAACAACAACGGCATAGACGGCGATATAAGTAACGGTTCTGAAAACGAAGGCGACGATTCAGAAGACGACTCAAAAATCAACAACAACAGCGACGACAAAGGCAGCACAAGTAACGGTGCTGATAACGAAGGCGACGATACAGAAGAAGACGCGGACATTAGCAACAACAACAGCGACGGCTACGGCAGCATAAGTAACGGTGCTGACACCTGGGCGTAAGAACTTGTGGGATGGTTCGAACGGGGCTGAGCTGAGGCCACCAGGCGGCTCGCGGGTTGCGGATAGCGAACGGCCTCCAACTGGGAGGTTAGCTGCGAATACCACGAGATTTCTCGTAAATAAACAGTCCCGGACAAACAGCGGGTACGGGACCGAATGCGTACCGACAAGGCGTTTGTGTTGCCGCCTCTCAAAAGTATAGCCTCACACACCCCCAACCTCCCCACACACTTACCTACCTATCCCATCCCCCTAAATCTCACACCGGGCCGGGCTAAGGTGTCAATCGTACCGTGCCGATAGTCAGCCTGGCTGGGGGCCCGGTTTAAACGAATAGCCCAGTCATTAACGGTGTGCTCAGGCAAATGGCGGCCGCCTGTTCTATTCAGCCTTACCCGGGTATCGCGGATCTCTGCCCGGGTGGACACTCACTTCTCCGCAGCTCGTGGGACATAACATGTCAAAGTATAATAAAATCTTCATTCCGCAGGATACCCCAGCGGAGAGTGTCGCAAGACAATTGGAGGATCGAGACCTGGACGGTCGGAGATCCTCCAGTGTGGTAGACCAGCCTCCACATAGTGCTACTCCAGCACCATACAGGAGAGTGCCACAGACACAGCAAGCTCCGAATCGGGGCACGCACTGGCGAGGAACCCAAAGGGTGGCAGACCAGCCTCCACCGGCCGGGCCGTTCCGTGCCGGGCCGTTCCAGCGCAAACCGGAAGAGCGCAGCAGGCACGCAGGAATGTGGTCGGACCATCCCGACCACCACACCTTGCGCCAAATGCTGCCGCTAGGCATGGCGGACAACGCCCAAAGAAAAAGGAGGAATTCCTGCCACCGAGGGGCGAACCAGGTGGGTTGGATGACCCAAACCAGCGGAATCTTTGCGGTTCACGGGTCAAGTGGTACCTCCGGTACCTCCAACAAGGGCTTGCTCCAGATGAGGCCTTAAAAAAGGCGAAGGAGCCAAGGGAGGCAGCTGTGGCACCGACACCAGCCATAAAGAGGCGTAGCAGCACCCTCACGCCACCGACGGCAACCCCAAAAAGGGCATGCCAGCAGGCGGAAGCCCCCAAGGCACAGAGGCCAACAGCGAGAACACCGGCCAACAAGGCCCCAGAAGGCTTGGACATGCGTCCAAGTACGTCTCGTGCGGCCATGAGGACCAACCCTCCGGCACCCGCGGGACCTCGATCGTCATAAGCAGACATGGCGAAAAAAGTGAAAGTGGCCGTGCTACCTGTGGAATACCCCCAGGTAATGCTTAGTTACGAAGACATGTCTGTGCTGGAAGACATTATCCTTGATGAGGTGGTGGAGTCTGGATGGGCGGTCTCGTTTGCGGGCATTCATTTTCGGGTTGGTTTCCTGTTAATTGAGTGCTCCAACGAAGACTCAGCCAACTGGTTGAGAGCCCTCGCACAGAAGCTGCGCTTGTGGAAGGGCGTGCCCCTCAATTGCAAAGTGTGAGACGAAATAACGTCGCCCCACAGTATTACAATCTATTGCCCAAGAAGCATAGACAGGACCTCGGAATTTATTCTGGCTCTGCTAGGGAACCAGAATAGCATAGAAACCGGGGCCTGGAAAGTAATATCCAGGAGAGACGAAGGAGGTGGATCACTCCTAGTCATTGGGATAGACGAACTATCCAAAAGAGCTATAGAGGACAGAGGATACCAACTCTCTTTGCGGTATGGGACCTTCCATGTGAATGGTCTCAAAAAGAAGGTCGGGGCAAACAAGCCACCCGAACCGAAGGACAGGGGTTCAAATGTGGAGGACATCCCCACCACATCTTTGGACCCCGTGGCAGCACCGAGCAACCACCCACTACAGCCCGCCGACACGTCGGAGGACCTCGCAGAGGACGAGGATCTGGCGGATGTAACGCTCTGTCACGAAGAGGAGGTGGAGGACCACGAAGTGACGATGTCCTCACAGGAGCTAGCGGAGGAGCTGCAAGATGATGCGGCAGTTGCTGACGTCACAATGACGAGCAGCGGTGACGAGGGCAGCTCCAGGCCCCAGACACCATGGCAACTGGAGCCCATCCTCTAGTCGATGACTAGAATCATCGATACCAGAATAGCCCAGGTGAACATTCACCATGCCAAAGCAGCCTCGGCGGTGCTGGGTAGAATGTTCACCAAAGAACATATTGGGCTGGCCCTGGTACAGGAGCCATGGGTGTATAACGGCATTAAAGGCCTCTATACACCAGAATCAAAGGTAATCTGGGATCAGAGAAATCTAGCCCCTAGAGCCTGTATCATGGTAAGGAAAAGTATTAATTTCACTATCCTTTCAGAATTTCTAACTAGAGATTGTGTCCCGGTAATGGTCCAGGCCACTGGCGACACTGCCTCTATGGTAGTTGTGTCGGCGTACTTCGCAGGAGACGGACCCTGCCCACCACCAGAAATTGAGGGACTGGTGGAGTACTGCAAGACGGAGAAGATGCCGATAATTATCGGATGCGATGCCAACGCGCACCACTCTATATGGGGCAGCAGCGGCATCAACATAAGGGGTGAGTACCTCACAGATTTTATTACTAAATATAATCTTGAACTAGGCAATGTCGGATCTACACCGACATTTGTAACAAGGGTTAGGGAGGAGGTCTTAGACATCACCCTGATCAGTCGGTCCCTAAAACCTCATCTTAGGGACTGGCATGTCTCACCAGAGGAATCTATGTCAGATCACAAGTTAATCCTATTTAAGCTACAGCTAAATACGGATAGCAGCACCCCCAGTAGGAACCCCAGAAAAACAGACTGGAAAAAGTTTAAGTCCACCCTAGAGTTCAAACTCTCTAACGGGACATCTGGTATACCCAGAACCCCACTTGAGCTAGAGAGATCTGTAGGAAATTTAAATAAAAGCATAACATATGCTTGCATATAACATATAGATAGTTGCCCGATAGGGAAAAAACGCATGGTCAAAGATGCTCCCTGGTGGAACGAGAGCCTGGAAAGGCTACGTTTAACCACACGTCGCCTCTTCAACAAAGCAAAGAGAGACGGAGAATGGGAGAGAACTGTAGGAAATTCTGCGAAGCATTGTTAGCACAAGCGAAAGCGCCAGGCTCTATAGAGCAATGTCAAAGCGATCGCCTGATGCTAACTTAGCATTGAAACGTTGAGACAACTCCTTTACGAACAGCAATATGCAAAGGCTAGAGCTCCTCTTCGAAACGCACTTCCCAGGTAGCATACCCTATCGGGAAGAAGATATCGTAAGAGGGAGCAGGTATAGACCGTCGACTGTTGACTGGGCATGTGCCAAGCTGAAAGTCACAGCCGAAAGATTGAAATGGGCAATTGGTACTTTCCAGCCCTACAAGTCTCAAGGCTTAGACGGGATATCACCAGTATTCTTACAGATCGGTAAGGACTTACTCCTCTCCCGCATCAAGAAGATACTGCAGGGTAGCCTTGCCCTCGGTTTTATACCGAGCGCTTGGAGAAGGCTGGGAAGAAAGACATCACCAACACAAAGTCCTTCAGACCCATCAGCTTGACTTCGTTTTTACTGAAAATATTGGAAAAGCTGGTGGACTACAATATTAGAAGCACTCTGCTGATGCAGAGTCCGCTGCACACAACGCAGCATGCTTATAGAGCGGGCAGGTCCACGGACACGGCACTTTACCAGCTGAAGAGCATGTTAAGCTCAACAGTTGATAATGAGGAGATAGCATTGTGCGCCTTCTTGGAGATAGAAGGCGCCTTTGACAACACGTCACACGATGCGATTAGGGCCACCCTTGAAAGAAGGGGTCTGGACTCCACCACCAGTAGGTGGATACTGGCACTACTGGGGTCCAGACAAGCCACCGCATCAACACATTGCGAGGAGCCATAGTATATGCGCCCCTCACAGCAACTGTCGATCAGGCGGAAATCCGGCTCCGATGCAGTTGCGGCGAATTCGCTCTCTTTCGTCCTCTCCCTTTCTAGCGCAGGTAGTCAGCCATTTGAGCGTGTCTGACACACATATCCAGGAGGATATGTACCGTTGGTGTGGGAGCAGTATTGCGGGTGCAATACTGCCATCTATGCTCACACCAGCGGCAGACAATGGTTGGCGCCAGCACATGGCAGTGGAAAGTTACCAGAGATCACGCCACCGAAGAACATTACGCCACCTCGGTACAGTCCCGACAAAAGGTCACTGGCTGGCCTATATAAGGAGCGCCGCAGCACGGCGCGACGCATTGCATTGGAGACAGTCAAAAGCTAAGAGTGTGAAGCTAACAGTCAGTGAAGACAGAGTGAAGCTACAGCCTGTGAAGTAACGCGTATGGAGCAGAAGGAGTGCAGCACGAGTCAACGGAGACAGTAAAACACAGTGAAACCAAAACCACACAGCAGCAGCAAGTGAAAGTGAATCCATACAGATCGCACAATCCATACAGATCGCACAGGACACTGAGGCCCTGACATTGGTGAAGAAACAAGATCCTTGCCACGCGAGAATTTTAGTCCCGGCGGAGCCGGACAGATTCAAGCGAACAGGTGATTGTGACCGAGCCAACGTAAGGCCGAAGTGCCACCGCGAGTGCCGAGGAACTTCGCTGAATAAGTTATAAAATAAGTGCAATAAATAAATAAAACACAATAATTATCAGAATTAAATATATTAGTGTCGTTAATTCTCGCAAACGCAACGAATATAAATTTGTTGCACGAACCCACAGATCGGCTGAGTTTTAGCCCAGCTTTAACGACCGAATCAAAAGGTTCGTTACAAGGTCACTGGCTGGCCTATATAAGGAGCGCCGCAGCACGGCGCGACGCATTGCATTGGAGACAGTCAAAAAGCTAAGAGCGTGAAACTAACAGTCAGTGAAACTAGCAAGTGAAGGTAAGCCAACAGAAGCAGAAGGAGTACAACAAGTGAGACCGGAACCACATAACAGCAGTAAAGTGAAAGTGAAGCATCGGCAGTTGAGTGATACATCGCATCACTCAATCCATACAGCCGGACAGATTCAAGCGAACAGGTGATTGTGACCGAGCCAACGTAAGGCCGAAGTGCCACGGCCACAAAAATAAAAAAATGTGAATTTTAAAATGAAGGCGATCAAATGAAAACTGTACTCACTTAACAAAAATCAAAAACGAAAAACGGAAGAAGAAAAAATGTTTAAATAAATAAAAACGGAAAAGTGAAAAAACTGCAAAGATGTAAAAGGTAAACGAACAAATGGAAACTGTACCCACATATCAAAAAATACAACCAACAACAACTGCAACTGTTAATTTAAAAATGCAAACCTTTGAAAATCTAATCGACGAAGAAGAATAAAATTTATCAAAAGCAAAACAAAATTTAAGTTTGGATACAACAAGAGCTCAGAGAAGAGAATGGAACATCGAAAATAAATATGTAAAAGCAAAACCAATAACCCAACATTTACCATGATAACGAGGACAACGACGACGACGACGATGATGATGACGAAGAGGACAACGACAATGACGAAAATGATATCGCACAGCAACAAATGATGCAACAACAGACTTAAAAATACAAAGAAGAGGAACGCGATTGATAATGTCGACGGTCTGTTTGAAGAGGTAATCGAGGATGATGGCATTGTGGAGCAACTGGATAATATAAAATACAATGAATGCTCAGTGACGCAGTCGAAAAATTAGCTAGCGGCAATGAAATCGCCGATCACGGCGCTGAGACAATAACGGATCATGATGTTTTAAAAAATTCGACGATTAGCAACAACAACAACGGCATAGACGGCGATATAAGTAACGGTTCTGAAAACGAAGGCGACGATTCAGAAGACGACTCAAAAATCAACAACAACAGCGACGACAAAGGCAGCACAAGTAACGGTGCTGATAACGAAGGCGACGATACAGAAGAAGACGCGGACATTAGCAACAACAACAGCGACGGCTACGGCAGCATAAGTAACGGTGCTGACACCTGGGCGTAAGAACTTGTGGGATGGTTCGAACGGGGCTGAGCTGAGGCCACCAGGCGGCTCGCGGGTTGCGGATAGCGAACGGCCTCCAACTGGGAGGTTAGCTGCGAATACCACGAGATTTCTCGTAAATAAACAGTCCCGGACAAACAGCGGGTACGGGACCGAATGCGTACCGACAAGGCGTTTGTGTTGCCGCCTCTCAAAAGTATAGCCTCACACACCCCCAACCTCCCCACACACTTACCTACCTATCCCATCCCCCTAAATCTCACACCGGGCCGGGCTAAGGTGTCAATCGTACCGTGCCGATAGTCAGCCTGGCTGGGGGCCCGGTTTAAACGAATAGCCCAGTCATTAACGGTGTGCTCAGGCAAATGGCGGCCGCCTGTTCTATTCAGCCTTACCCGGGTATCGCGGATCTCTGCCCGGGTGGACACTCACTTCTCCGCAGCTCGTGGGACATAACATGTCAAAGTATAATAAAATCTTCATTCCGCAGGATACCCCAGCGGAGAGTGTCGCAAGACAATTGGAGGATCGAGACCTGGACGGTCGGAGATCCTCCAGTGTGGTAGACCAGCCTCCACATAGTGCTACTCCAGCACCATACAGGAGAGTGCCACAGACACAGCAAGCTCCGAATCGGGGCACGCACTGGCGAGGAACCCAAAGGGTGGCAGACCAGCCTCCACCGGCCGGGCCGTTCCGTGCCGGGCCGTTCCAGCGCAAACCGGAAGAGCGCAGCAGGCACGCAGGAATGTGGTCGGACCATCCCGACCACCACACCTTGCGCCAAATGCTGCCGCTAGGCATGGCGGACAACGCCCAAAGAAAAAGGAGGAATTCCTGCCACCGAGGGGCGAACCAGGTGGGTTGGATGACCCAAACCAGCGGAATCTTTGCGGTTCACGGGTCAAGTGGTACCTCCGGTACCTCCAACAAGGGCTTGCTCCAGATGAGGCCTTAAAAAAGGCGAAGGAGCCAAGGGAGGCAGCTGTGGCACCGACACCAGCCATAAAGAGGCGTAGCAGCACCCTCACGCCACCGACGGCAACCCCAAAAAGGGCATGCCAGCAGGCGGAAGCCCCCAAGGCACAGAGGCCAACAGCGAGAACACCGGCCAACAAGGCCCCAGAAGGCTTGGACATGCGTCCAAGTACGTCTCGTGCGGCCATGAGGACCAACCCTCCGGCACCCGCGGGACCTCGATCGTCATAAGCAGACATGGCGAAAAAAGTGAAAGTGGCCGTGCTACCTGTGGAATACCCCAGGTAATGCTTAGTTACGAAGACATGTCTGTGCTGGAAGACATTATCCTTGATGAGGTGGTGGAGTCTGGATGGGCGGTCTCGTTTGCGGGCATTCATTTTCGGGTTGGTTTCCTGTTAATTGAGTGCTCCAACGAAGACTCAGCCAACTGGTTGAGAGCCCTCGCACAGAAGCTGCGCTTGTGGAAGGGCGTGCCCCTCAATTGCAAAGTGTGAGACGAAATAACGTCGCCCCACAGTATTACAATCTATTGCCCAAGAAGCATAGACAGGACCTCGGAATTTATTCTGGCTCTGCTAGGGAACCAGAATAGCATAGAAACCGGGGCCTGGAAAGTAATATCCAGGAGAGACGAAGGAGGTGGATCACTCCTAGTCATTGGGATAGACGAACTATCCAAAAGAGCTATAGAGGACAGAGGATACCAACTCTCTTTGCGGTATGGGACCTTCCATGTGAATGGTCTCAAAAAGAAGGTCGGGGCAAACAAGCCACCCGAACCGAAGGACAGGGGTTCAAATGTGGAAGACATCCCCACCACATCTTTGGCCCCCGGGGCAGCACCGAGCAACCACCCGCTACAGCCCGCCGACACGTTGGAGGACCTCGCAGAGGACGAGGATCTGGCGGATGTGACGCTCTGTCACGAAGAGGAGGTGGGGGACCACGAAGTGGCAATGTCCTCACAGGAGCTAGCGGAGGAGCTGCAAGATGATGCGGCAGTTGCTGACGTCACAATGACGAGCAGCTGTGACGAGGGCAGCTCCAGGCCCCAGACACCATGGCAACTGGAGCCCATCCTCTAGTCGATGACTAGAATCATCGATACCAGAATAGCCCAGGTGAACATTCACCATGCCAAAGCAGCCTCGGCGGTGCTGGGTAGAATGTTTACCAAAGAACATCTTGGGCTGGCCCTGGTACAGGAGCCATGGGTGTATAACGGCATTAAAGGCCTCTATACACCAGAATCAAAGGTAATCTGGGATCAGAGAAATCTAGCCCCTAGAGCCTGTATCATGGTAAGGAAAAGTATTAATTTCACTATCCTTTCAGAATTTCTAACTAGAGATTGTGTCCCGGTAATGGTCCAGGCCACTGGCGACACTGCCTCGATGGTAGTTGTGTCGGCGTACTTCGCAGGAGACGGACCCTGCCCACCACCAGAAATTGAGGGACTGGTGGAGTACTGCAAGACGGAGAAGATGCCGATAATTATCGGATGCGATGCCATCGCGCACCACTCTATATGGGGCAGTAGCGGCATCAACATAAGGGGTGAGTACCTCACAGATTTTATTACTAAATATAATCTTGAACTAGGCAATGTCGGATCTACACCGACATTTGTAACAAGGGTTAGGGAGGAGGTCTTAGACATCACCCTGATCAGTCGGTCCCTAAAACCTCATCTTAGGGACTGGCATGTCTTACCAGAGGAATCTATGTCAGATCACAAGTTAATCCTATTTAAGCTACAGCTAAATACGGATAGCAGCACCCCCAGTAGGAACCCCAGAAAAACAGACTGGAAAAAGTTTAAGTCCACCCTAGAGTTCAAACTCTCTAACGGGACATCTGGTATACCCAGAACCCCACTTGAGCTAGAGAGAGCTGTAGGAAATTTAAATAAAAGCATAACATATGCTTTTATAGATAGTTGCCCGATAGGGAAAAAACGCATGGTCAAAGATGCTCCCTGGTGGAACGAGAGCCTGGAAAGGCTACGTTTAACCACACGTCGCCTCTTCAACAAAGCAAAGAGAGACGGAGAATGGGAGAGAACTGTAGGAAATTTTGCGAAGCATTGTTAGCACAAGCGAAAGCGCCAGGCTCTATAGAGCAATGTCAAAGCGATCGCCTGATGCTAACTTAGCATTGAAACGTAGAGACAACTCCTTTACGAACAGCAATATGCAAAGGCTAGAGCTCCTCTTCGAAACGCACTTCCCAGGTAGCATACCCTATCGGGAAGAAGATATCGTGAGAGGGAGCAGGTATAGACCGTCGACTGTTGACTGGGCATGTGCCAAGCTGAAAGTCACAGCCGAAAGATTGAAATGGGCAATTGGTACTTTCCAGCCCTACAAGTCTCAAGGCTTAGACGGGATATCACCAGTATTCTTACAGATCGGTAAGGACTTACTCCTCTCCCGCATCAAGAAGATACTGCACGGTAGCCTTGCCCTCGGTTTTATACCGAGAGCTTGGAGAAGGCTGGGAAGAAAGACATCACCAACACAAAGTCCTTCAGACCCATCAGCTTGACTTCGTTTTTACTGAAAATATTGGAAAAGCTGGTGGACTACAATATTAGAAGCACTCTGCTGATGCAGAGTCCGCTGCACACAACGCAGCATGCTTATAGAGGCACTTTACCAGCTGAAGAGCATGTTAAGCTCAACAGTTGATAATGAGGAGATAGCATTGTGCGCCTTCTTGGACATAGAAGGCGCCTTTGACAACACGTCACACGATGCGATTAGGGCCACCCTTGAAAGAAGGGGTCTGGACTCCACCACCAGTAGGTGGATACTGGCACTACTGGGGTCCAGACAAGCCACCGCATCAACACATTGCGAGGAGCCATAGTATATGCGCCCCTCACAGCAACTGTTGATCAGGCGGAAATCCGGCCCCGATGCAGTTGCGGCGAATTCGCTCTCTTTCGTCCTCTCCCTTTCTAGCGCAGGTAGTCAGCCATTTGAGCGTGTCTGACACACATATCCAGGAGGATATGTACCGTTGGTGTGGGAGCAGTATTGCGGGTGCAATACTGCCATCTATGCTCACACCAGCGGCAGACAATGGTTGGCGCCAGCAAATGGCAGTGGAAAGTTACCAGAGATCACGCCACCGAAGAACATTACGCCACCTCGCTACAGTCCCGACAAAAGGTTGTGAGGAGCCATAATATATGCGCCCCTCACAGCAACTGTCGATCAGGCGGAAATCCGGCCCAGATGCAGTTGCGGCGAATTCGCTCTCTTTCGTCCTCTCACTTTCTAACGCAGGTAGTCAGCCATTTGAGCGTGTCTGACACACATATCCATGAGGATATGTACCGTTGGTGTGGGAGCAGTATTGCGGGTGTAATACTGCCATCTATGCTCACACCAGCGGCAGACAATGGTTGGTGCCAGCAAATGGCAGTGGAAAGTTACCAGCAGCAGCAAGTGAAAGTGAAGCATCGGCAGTGGAGTGATACATCGCATCACACAATCCATACAGATCGCACAGGACACTGAGGCCCTGACATTGGTGAAGAAACAAGATCCTTGCCACGCGAGAATTTTAGTCCCGGCGGAGCCGGACAGATTCAAGCGAACAGGTGATTGTGACCGAGCCAACGTAAGGCCGAAGTGCCACCGCGAGTGCCGAGGAACTTCGCTGAATAAGTTATAAAATAAGTGCAATAAATAAATAAAACACAATAATTATCAGAATTAAATATATTAGTGTCGTTAATTCTCGCAAACGCAACGAATATAAATTTGTTGCACGGACTAAAAGGTTCGTTACAACTGGCGCCCAACGTTGGTGGTTGCGAGAATTAATAAATATATTTATTGTGATATAATAATAATAAAATAAAAAAATAAGTATGGAGACCAGGCTGCCACACAGTGCGAGGAGAACGGAATTGGCGGCGACTCATGGCAGACAATCCCCTGCCAGAGAATTCGAAGTTGCGGATGCGAGAGAGCCGTCATTTGTGGATGTCGCACATCTCAGCATCCCGGCAACAAGCGCAGCAGCGCGCGCTAGAGACGCCAATCACTCTATTTGGGGAGCAGCGTCCACACCACAGCCACAGAGGAGAGTGTCCATACACGAGCAAACGGCACCAACTATGACCCAGGAATATTCAAAGGTAGCGAAACAAGTCCGTGAGTGGAACTTCCGTTTCGATGGAACAACAAAGCCTGTGGAATTTCTGGAACAAGTGGAGTGGTCAGCCGATGCGTATGGGCTTAACTTGAATTTAGTTCCCAGAGCCATGCCGGAACTACTTCAAGGAATGGCACTTAAATGGTACGTAGCCAACAATCAACACTGGACCAAATGGGTAACTTTTGTCCAGAGTTTTCAAGAATATTTCTTGCCAAGAAATTATTTTGAGAATCTCAAGGACGAAGTTACCCAAAGACGGCAGGCTACACAGGAGCCATTCAAGGTGTACATGGTGGAAATGCAGACGCTAATGCGGCCACTGCAGGATTCAGCTGAAGCACAGCTGAACCGGATTTACAACAACAGCCTCCCAGACTTACGAGCGTTCGCCAGGCCACATCAATTCAACAATTTGGCTGAATTGATGCATTTGGCCGAAGCGTTCGAGGAACTCGAAGCCGACAGGGAAAAGCTGAGACTGCAGAGCCGCATGGAGCAGCATAGTTACAGCACGCCACAGCACAGCCGCATGGAGCAGCCGCAGCAGTATTGTAACAATCCACGGCAAAGACGCAGGGAACCTCCACGACAACGCAAGGAAGCGAAGTATGACCATATGGAGCCTGCTCAGAGGCAAAATCATCCACGACTTATGGTAATGGTGGAGGAGCGAGCAGAAGCCGACACTGGACCCAGACCAGCCCCGAGGACGAGACACAACTATGAGCAAACCCACATACAGAATCCAGCGAGGTCATGCAGATGTTGCGGCCAGGAGGGACTCTCGGCAATAGAGTGTACGAATCCTATGCTGGAATTCTGTTGGATATGTGGGCATATTGGAGTTCGTACGTCAGTATGTTGTCCGTCGGGAAACAGAGACCGGCGTGCGTCACCAAGGGGTGAGCGAAAGCCGAACAGGACACGCAACAAGACGCTCATCGGCAGCCTACAGGCCGAAAGTGCGCAACTGACAGCTACCGTAGAGATCGGCAACTGTCAGTACAAGGCTTTGATTGATACAGGGGCCACGATTAGCTTCGTCAGTGAGGAGCTAGCGCGTGGACTGATCAGCATAGGCCGACGAAGCGCAACCAAACGGCGAGTCCGCATGGCAGATGGCCGAAGAAGCGGAATTCGAGAGCAGATCAAGGTGAACGTCAGACTGGGACGGAGCAGCATGGAGATTGCTCTGCTGATACTGCCAGGAGTCAACGTCGATCTTGTTCTTGGCTGGGACTTCTTGTCTGGCATGGGCACGGCTGTAGAGTGTGCAGGCTTCATGGTGAACATACCAAAAAGTGGGATACAAAAACACCACGAGGAGAGATTATCCATAGCCACGACAGTCGTTACACCAATACATCCGGAGAAAGTAACGGCTGTTGGCGTATTGAAGCCGCTGAAGGACACATTCCAGAAATTTTCTATGGTGGAAGAAGCAATGGATCAAGCCAACCAGAAGTGCAAATGGATCCAAAAGTTGCGCAGACCATGGAGACCCACAGTCGGAGAGAAAGTATGGCTACACCACCTGTCGAATGCTGCTGAGGGATTCGCAGCAAAGCTGGCGCCGAGATACGGAGGCCCATACCAAATTGTAGATTTTCCATCGCCGGTGATCTGCAAATTGAAGAGCCTCGCGGACAAGCGGATAAGGACAGCGCACATAGGCGACCTGAAGCCGCACAGCGACCAGATTGAGACAGGTGAATCAGACAAACAATAAACAAAAAAAAAAAATATATAAAATAATAATAGCCCGGAAACCAAAAACAAAATTTTTTTGGAAGACTTCAAAATTTTTTTGACAGACACACTAGTAGCAGTGCACTTCGGAGAGCGCACCATCGTTGGCTCTCACGTTTGGCGCGGGTGCGCAAACGCTGGAGAGCGTAACAACAACGCAGGCGCAGCCCCATTGGCGGAACACACTCACACACACGGGTACCGATGCACGCACAAAGAGCGCACCGTTGTTGGGCTCTCTCACGTTTAGTGCGAGTGCACGAACGCTGGGGAGCGCAACAACAACGTAATGCATTTCGAGCGAGCATTTGTTGGAGTGCACTGTTGGCTCTCTCACGTTTAGCGCGGGTGCGCGAAAGTACACTTAGGACCAACAAATGCCGAATACGCCGATGTTAGCTATCACGTTTAGCGCGAGTGCGCGAACGCTGGGAGCGTAACATAAACGAAGTGCATTTCGAGGGAGCATTTGTTGGAGTGCACTGTTGGCTCTCTCACGTTTAGCGCGGGTGCGCGAACGAGGGAGAGAATGTCAACAACAAAGTGTGTGTTGAAACAAATGCCGAAGGAACCGTCGTTGGCCCTCTCACGTTTTGCGCGTTTGCGCGAACGATGGAGAGAGAGGGCACCAACAACGGATTACAACATGTACGAACATGTTGCAGAGCACGCCGTTGTTGACTCTCGTACGCTTTGCGCGGGTGTGCGAGCGATGGGAAGAGCAACAACAACGTTTGCAATTTCGTGCAAATGCATGCACACAGGGTGCATCGAGGATCACTCTCTTACACTTGCGCGGGTGCGTGAGCAATATGGAGAGAGATGACAAGTCTAGAAAAACAGCAACAACAACGTCAAGGAAGTGGACATTGGCACGACGGCTACTGGTCGCCGTACGTCGCGCCGGGTCCTTGCGTGGATCCCAGCGGAGCTGGAACCCGGCGCAAATGGGAAGCCGAGTTGACGGCGCGGATGGCGGCTAGTCGCCGGCTGCCGCCCCCACACGGACGAGTGACGCGCAGGATGCGCGCAAGGCTACCAAGCCCAAAACCGTCGCGTCGAGCGGGGTACCAGGGGTAGGAACTTACCTCTTGTAATTGCAGATGATCGTTCCTGTGGGAAACTGGAAGCTTCCCACTGCCGAAGAAAGGGGGGAATGTGAGGAGCCATAATATATGCGCCCCTCACAGCAACTGTCGATCAGGCGGAAATCCGGCCCAGATGCAGTTGCGGTGAATTCGCTATCTTTCGTCCTCTCACTTTCTAACGCAGGTAGTCAGCCATTTGAGCGTGTCTGACGTTGGTGTGGGAGCAGTATTGCGGGTGCAATACTGCCATCTATGCTCACACCAGCGGCAGACAATGGTTGGCGCCAGCAAATGGCAGTGGAAAGTTACCAGAGATCACGCCACCGAAGAACATTACTCCACCTCGGTACAGTCCCGACAAAAGGTCACTGGCTGGCCTATATAAGGAGCGCCGCAGCACGGCGCGACGCATTGCATTGGAGACAGTCAAAAAGCTAAGAGCGTGAAGCTAACAGTCAGTGAAACTAGCAAGTGAAGGTAAGCCTACAGAAGCAGAAGGAGTACAACAAGTGAGACCGGAACCACATAACAGCAGTAAAGTGAAAGTGAAGCATCGGCAGTTGAGTGATACATCGCATCACTCAGTCCATAAAGCCGGACAGATTCAAGCGAACAGGTGATTGTGACCGAGCCAACGTAAGGCCGAAGTGCCACGGCCACAAAAATAACAAGATAGAACGTTGCAGTCGGACGTAACCGACAGCGGAATACTATTATACCTTAATTTGTGTACAGTTACGAAATACTTGAATTGCGGGGGATATGGGCGTTTATCGGTTTTGGGGGCGGGAGTGGGCGTGACCCAAACAAATTTTGGAGTTCGGTCTTAGTAATAAACCTTCTAAGTTTGGAAACTGTAGCTCTTAAATTGCGGGAGATACAGGCATTTATCGTTTTTTGTGGGCGGGAGTGGGCGTGGTCCAAATTTTTTTTTCCACATTTATGAAGGGTGTTAGTAGCAATATACCTTTAAAATTTAAGTTTTTAAATTGCGTGAGATATATGGGTTTATCGATTTACACCAACAGGTGTATCGGTTCAGGTAGGTGGAGTGGGCGTGGCCATCCAATTTTTTTTATCGATCTTTGGGGGAGTTACCAGTAACATACCTGCAAAATTTTACGACTCTAGCTTGCAAATTACGGCAGATATGCGCATTTTGAATTTCTAGGGACGAAGTTCCTGTGGGCGGCGGATGTGGGCGTGGTCCAAAAATTGGTATGCCAATCTTTGGAGGAGGTTACCAGCAAATTGCCTTCCAAGTTTGGTTGCTCTATCTTTAAAATGTTCGGAGATATAGGGAGTTATCGATTTACAATCGGAATTGTCGATTATAGGCGCAGGTGTGGGCGTGGCACCACAAATTTACTATCGATTCTTAGAGGCGACTACCAGTAATATACCTACCAAATTTGACGTTCCCTACTCAAAAACTGCGGAAGATATAGCCATTTGAAAATTTTAGGGGCGGGGGTGAAGGGGGCGTCGGAGGTGGGCGTGGCATATGCCGATCTTTCAAGGACCTCGCCAACAACCTACCCACTAAAATTGGTGACTGTATTCATTAAATTGTAAGAGATATGGGGATTTATCGATTTCCTAAAATCGAATTTATCGATTTTCTAGCTCCCTGGTGGACGTAGGTCCAAACCCAAGACACTTAAACTTTTGAGGGTTCTTTCCAGTATACGTTCTAAGTTTCAAGTCTCTATCTCAAAGGGTGTCGGAGGAACGCGCGTTCATACGGACGGACAGACGGACAGACAGCATGACGGACATTGCACAAAACCAATATACTATTATACCATTTTGGTATAATAGTATAAAACAAGTAAGAACGCTGTAGTCGAGTGATCTCGACTACCATATACCCTGAACCAAGCTTTAAATGCATTATAGGTTTATCGTTTTTGGGGGCTGGAGTGGGCGTGGCCCGATCTTAGTAATATACCTTCTAAGTTTGGTAACTGTAGCTCTTGAATTGCGGGAGATACAGGCATTTATCGTTTTTTGTGGGCGGGAGTGGGCGTGGGCCAAAATATTTTGGAGTTCGATCTTAGTAACATACCTTCTAAGTTTGGTAAGTGTAGCTCTTAAATTGAGGGAGATACAGGCATTTTTCGTTTTTTGTGGGCGGGAGTGGGCGTGGTCCAAAATTTTTTTCCCACATTTATGAACTAGCAATATACCTTTAAAATTTGGTGACTTAAGTTTTCAAATTGCGCGAGATATATGGGTTTATCGATTTACACCAACAGGTGTATCGGTTTAGGTAGGTGGAGTGGGCGTGGCCATCCAATTTTTTTATCGATCTTTGGGGGAGTTACCAGTAACATACCAGCAAAATTTTGCGACTCTAGCTTGCAAATTACGGCAGATATGCGCATTTTGAATTTCTAGGGACGAAGTTCCTGTGGGCGGCGGATGTGGGCGTGGTCCAAAAATTGGTATGCCAATCTTTGGAGGAGGTTACCAGCAAATTGCCTTCCAAGTTTGGTTGCTCTATCTTTAAAATGTTCGGAGATATAGGGAGTTATCGATTTACAATCGGAATTGTCGATTATAGGCGCAGGTGTGGGCGTGGCACCACAAATTTGTTATCGGTTCTTAAGGGCGACTACCAGTAATATACCTACCAAATTTGACGTTCCCTACTCAAAAACTGCGGAAGATATAGCCATTTGAAAATTTTAGGGGCGGGGGTGATGGGGGCGTCGGAGGTGGGCGTGGCACATGCCAATCTTTCAAGGACCTCGCCAACAACCTACAAACCAAAATTGGTGACTGTATCCATTAAATTGTGAGAGATATGTGGAATTTATTGATATCGAAAATCTAAATGTATCGATAATTCAGAAACTGAGGCAGTTATCGATAAAATAACGCAAACTTGATCTGCGCCTGGTATACGAGATCTTATATTCCAAATTTGAAGTCTCTAGCTCTTATAGTCTCTGAGATCCGCGTTTTCATACAGACGGACAGACGGACAGACGGACGGACGGACAGACGGACAGACGGACAGACGGACAGACAGACGGACAGGGCTAGATCGACTCGGCTATTGATCCTGATTAAGAATATATATACTTTATGGGGTCGGAGATGCTTTCTTCTGCCTGTTACATACATTTGCACAAAACCATTATACCCTTTTTACCCATTTTTAATGGGTTCAGGGTATAAAAATGTGAATTTTAAAAGGAAGGCGATCAAATGAAAACTGTACTCACTTAACAAAAATCAAAAACGAAAAACGGAAGAAGAAACAAGTAAGAACGCTGTAGTCGAGTGAGCTCGACTACCATATACCCTGAACCAAGCTTTAAATGCATTATAGGTTTATCGTTTTTTGGGGCTGGAGTGGGCGTGGCCCGATCTTAGTAATATACTTTCTAAGTTTGGTAACTGTAGCTCTTGAATTGCGGGAGATACAGGCATTTATCGTTTTTTGTGGGCGGGAGTGGGCGTGGCCCAAAATATTTTGGAGTTCGATCTTAGTAATATACCTTCTAAGTTTGGTAACTGTAGCTCTTAAATTGAGGGAGATACAGGCATTTTTCGTTTTTTGTGGGCGGGAGTGGGCGTGGTCCAAAATTTTTTTTCCACATTTATGAAGGGTGTTACTAGCAATATACCTTTAAAATTTGGTGACTTAAGTTTTCAAATTGCGCGAGATATATGGGTTTATCGATTTACACCAACAGGTGTATCGGTTTAGGTAGGTGGAGTGGGCGTGGCCATCCAATTTTTTTATCGATCTTTGGGGGAGTTACCAGTAACATACCTGCAAAATTTTGCGACTCTAGCTTGCAAATTACGGCAGATATGCGCATTTTAAATTTCTAGGGACGAAGTTCCTGGGGGCGGCGGATGTGGGCGTGGTCCAAAAATTAATATGCCAATCTTTGGTGGAGGTTACCAGCAAATTGCCTTCCAAGTTTGGTTACTCTATCTTTAAAATGTTCGGAGATATACGGAGTTATCGATTTACAATCGAAATTGTCGATTATAGGCGCAGGTGTGGCACCACAAATTTGTTATCGGTTCTTAAGGGCGGCTACCAGTAATATACCTACCAAATTTGACGTTCCCTACTCAAAAACTGCGGAAGATATAGCCATTTGAAAATTTTAGGGGCGGGGGTGATGGAGGCGTCGGAGGTGGCCGTGGCACATGCCGATCTTTCAAGGACCTCGCCAACAACCTACCAACCAAAATTGGTGACTGTATCCATTAAATTGTGAGAGATATGTGGAATTTATTGCTATCGAAAATCTAAATGTATCGATAATTCAGAAACTGAGGCAGTTATCGATAAAATAACGCAAACTTGATCTGCGCCTGGTATACGAGATCTTATATTCCAAATTTGAAGTCTCTAGCTCTTATAGTCTCTGAGATCCGCGTTTTCATACAGACGGACAGACAGACGGACAGGGCTAGATCGACTCGGCTATTGATCCTGATCAAGAATATATATACTTTATGGGGTCGCAGATGCTTCCTTCTGCCTGTTACATACATTTGCACAAAACCATTATACCCTTTATACCCATTTTTAATGGGTTCAGGGTATAAAAATGTTTAAATAAATAAAAACGGAAAAGTGAAAAAACTGCAAAGATGTAAAAGGTCAAACGATACAAATGGAAACTGGTTAACCCACATATCAAACAAGTAAGAACTGCTGTAGTCGAGTGATGCTCCGACTACCATATACCCTGAACCAAGCTATTAAAATGCATTATAGGTTTATCGTTTTTGGGGGCTGGACGTGGGCGATGGCCCGAATACTTAGTAATATACCTTCTAAGTTTGTGTAACTGTTACGAACTACTTGAATTGCGGGAGATACAGGCATTTATCGTTTTTTGTGGGCGGGAGTGGGCGTGGCCCAAAAATATTTTGGAGTTCGGTCTCAGTAATATACCTTCTAAGTTTGGTAACTGTAGCTCTTAAATTGCGGGAGATACAGGCATTTATCGTTTTTTGTGGGCGGGAGTGGGCGTGGTCCAAAATTTTTTTTTCCACATTTATGAAGGGTGTTACTAGTAATATACCTTTAAAATTTGGTGACTTAAGTTTTTAAATTGCGCGAGATATATGGGTTTATCGATGTACACCAACAGGTGTATCGGTTTAGGTAGGTGGAGTGGGCGTGGCCATCCAATATTTTATCGGTTATTGGTTACTCTATCTTTAAAATGTTCGGAGATATACGAAGTTATCGATTAATAATCGGAATTGTCGATTATAGGCGCAGGTGTGGGCGTGGCACCACAAATTTGTTATCGATTCTTAGAGGCGACTACCAGTAATATACCTACTAAATTTGACGTTTCCTACTCAAAAACTGCGGAAGATATAGCCATTTGAAAATTTTAGGGGCGGGGGTGAAGGGGGCGTCGGAGGTGTGCGTGGCACATGCCGATCTTTCAAGGACCTCGCCAACAACCTACCAACCAAAATTGGTGACTGTATCCATTAAATTGTAAGAGATATGGGGATTTATCGATTTGCTAAAATCGAATTTATCGATTTTCTAGCTCCCTAGTGGACGTAGGTCCAAACCCAAGACACTTTAACTTTTGAGGGTACTTTACAGTATACGTTCCAAGTTTCAAGTCTCTATCTCAAAGGGTGTCGGAGGAACGCGCGTTCATACGGACGGACAGACGGACAGACGGACAGACAGCATGACGGACATTGCACAAAACCAATATACTATTATACCATTTTGGTATAATAGTATAAAAAGGGTCACCCATAAATCTAGACCCTACGATCATAAATGTCTCGCACGTAATCGAAAACCACACATTTATCTAAAAAAGGTCACACACCTGTCACTACCCCATCCAAAAACAATAATTAATGTGCTATAATGAAGCAATTAAAAATCAAGACCACTTCCTTCCCAGTTCCCTACTACTTTCGATTTTAGCAAATCGGTAAATCCACATATCTCTCACAATTTTGTGGATACAGTCACCAATTTTGGTTGGTCGGTTGTTGGCGAGGTCCTTCAAAGATCGGCCAGTTCCGACGATATTTCGGAAAGTGTACGTCGGTAATTCCGTATATCTCCGAAAATCTTAAAGTTATAGTAACTAAACTTGGAGATAATTTGCTGATAACCTCCTCCAATTTACAATGCGCATATCGTCCATAATAAGTAAGCTGGTCACCAAATTTTGAAAGTATGTTACTCGCAACTCCCCCAAAAGATCGATAGAAAATTGGATGGCCACGCCCACTACACCTACCTAAGCCGATACACCTGTTGGTGAAAATCGCTAACACCGTATATCTCAAGCAATTTGAAAGCTTAACTCACAAAATTTGAAAGGTATATTACTACTAACTCCCTTCAAAAATCTGAAGAAAAATGTTGGACCACGCACACTCCCGCCCTGATAAACGCCCGCAATTGCAGAGCTATAGCTTCCAAACTTGTAAGGTATGTATATTACTAAGCGCGAACTCCCACCCCCGAAACCTATAAATGGTCATATCTCCCGCAATTTAATAGCTACAGTTAGCAAACTTGGAAGGAAGATTATTACAAACATTCTCTATAATTTTTTTAACCACGCTCACTTCCGCCCCCAATATCTCGAAAATTTCATATCTTCCGCAATTACAGATCTACAGCAAAACTTCGAAGAAAGGTTACAATCTTATATATACAAACTTGATCTACGCCTGGTACACGAGAACTTATATTCAAAATTTGAAGTCGCTGGCTCTTACAGTCTCTGAGATCCGCGTGTTCATACAGACGGACAGACGAACGGACGGACGGACAGACAGGCGGACAGAGGGACAGGGCTATATCAACTCGGCTGTTGATCCTGATTAAGAATATATATATACTTTATGGGGTGCTTCCTTATGCCTGCTACATATATTTGCACAAAACCATTATAACCTTTTTACCCATTTTTAATTGGTTAAGGGTATAATAAGTACTAACAAGAAATTTAATGGTGGACCAAGAATATTAAATAAGTGTACCAAAAAATAAAATTAATGAACGGCTACTACAAGGCACATCTTGTTGACGGTTTTTCTTAAGATATGATACCATATTTCATGCTGTATGTCCGCCAATCAAAATATGGGCGGTATTCAAAACATCCAGGTCGTTAGAATCTCCTCGGAGTACCAACCTTGAAAGGAAGATTATTAAGAACCTTTTTTATAATTTTTCTCAACCACGCCAACTCCCATCCATATCTTTCACAATTTAAGAGCTACAGTTTCCAAAGAAGGGTTAATATCTTATATCTACCGCAATTACAAGGCAAGCTTCACTTTCGTTTTTTATGTATCTTTAGGCGAAGTACATATCACTAGAACTTCGGCTAACTAAAATTAACTCAGTGCCTTTAATCAAGTTGTTGGCGGCAGCAAAGAAAGTTAGTTGATCATGAATTGTGAACATACTTTAGTTTAGAGCCTTGCGTGTCTCGATATAAATAGTCTATCTTACATATCCAACATATGTTAAAAGCAGTTTGAGCTATGCTTCATCTAGTGTCATTTTAGCATAATTAACTTAAGATCCACATTATCTCTCTAAATTTGCCTCATCTCTGTGCGCTTAGCGCTGTTGTTGAAAATTATGTTATTTTACATTCAATGCAATCGTGCATCGATACTTATGTTAAGTCTCTCATTAGTTGCTACTCTTACTGTAAAATAGCAGTCTTGAATAAACACTGATTGAGTACACAATGCTGGTGGGACTCAGTATTACTTTTATTATCCAGGCATTCCTTGACACAGGGAAACTTCACTCTAACAGCTGTAATGTAAGAGTTAAAACCTTAACATTAAAGGCAATTGTGAATCTTCCCTGATCCTGCGCAGAAGCAGAAAGAAGTTAAAACGAAATAAAAAGTGAAGTGAAAATTATCAAGGCAAGCAAAAAAAAATTTGTTATTCTTTGTTGGAAGCCACCGCCCAAACATTTTCGTCTAGCCAGCCGGATCATCTTTCACCAGTTAGCATCGGGGGGCAACCTTCATCAAACTCCAGTAAAACATTTAATTACAAATTGATATATTTATATAAAAAGGGTAAAATGGTTTTTGAAAATGAATAAGAGCTAGAGACTTCAAATTTGGAATGTAGGTTCTCGTATACTATGGACGATTTATTTGACTTGTGTTTTCCTGCTCGTGAACCATGTAGGTCTAATAAAACTGAGTGGTTTACGCGGAAAAAAAACGAAAGTCGAGAATTTTCCAGAAATTCAGGGGAACTGGCTCTTTTTGGATTACTCTCGTTACTTGATTGCACGATCCAATTTCTCCGTTATATATTGCAAATGTTAAAAGGATTACCTAAGAAACTGTAGTTTACAATTTCAACCGGCACCTTTTTCGAAAAAAAAACTGCGGACTCAGATCAGGCCATCGCCGATCTATGTGCGGAATTTTTGTCAATCTACCTACAGTACCCATAATCATCATGTGGTTTTGCCATATCGTTATCTGGACAATCGTTCTAATTGCATTTTTGGACCTATGATAACTGAGAGTTCTTTACTTTAAGACTTGAAGGGTATTATATTTTATATAAATTTTACCGTAAAATGATGGGGTACCTAGCTGCGTGCTTAGGTACTGTGCTGATGGACTTTTGAAGACCTTGCTAAAACTATTTGAACTGTCCGTGGAGTTATATTCCTTTCCTAATCCTTAAAAAGGGCCCAAAGCGAACGTTGAAAAATAAAGTGGTATTTCTAAATTGTCCGCCATTCGTAGGGTTTTTGAGAAATTGATAACTTCTCAACTACAACATCTTTGTAGATCGGTGATTTCGCGCTGCCAACATGGGCTCATGATATATAGATCTACCACCACTAACCTTTTAGAATTCACCTCTTTTGTTATCAAAGGATTCAGAACAAAATGCAAACGGAGGTTTGATTTTAGTAAGGCTTTTGATTCCTTAAGTCACCCTTTGCTAATTCACAAGCTTTATCTTCTGGGATTTCCAAATAATCATATTACTTGGATCTCAAAATATTTATTGTCTAGAACACAGAAAGTTTACTTTTGAGGTTCTGTCTCAAAGTCTATTCAGGTTACTTCCAGAGTACCGCATGAAGCTTTGCTATTCACATTATTTATAAATTACCTTCCGTCCGTTATAAGTTATTCTGGGGTACTAATGTATGCCGATGACAATAAGTTGTATTTATTAACTACTTGTGTCTAACTTACTGGACAGAGGCTTCAAGCTGACTATCTAATAGATTTGAAGTCTAATGTCGTGTTTACTTATTAAACCTTAATAGTGATAAGTGCAAAGTTGTCTTTTTGTAGATGAATGCCCTTTTTAACTAATTATTTCCTAAATGGCAAGCCACTGGAACGCTTTGAATGTGTTGATGATTTGAGTATCCTTTAAGATTTCAAGCTTAAATTTGACAAGCATATTTCTTCGACTTGGCACTTGCTGTCCTAGGTTTCATTAAGCACTGATCAAAAGAGTTTGACGATCTCTATATTACTAGGCAGGGCGGACAACGCCCAAGGAAGAAGGAGCAATTCCTGCCACCGAGGGGCGAACCAGGTGGGTTGGATGACCCGAACCGGCGGAATCTTTGCGGTTCACGGGTCAAATGGTACCTCCGGTACCTCCAACAAGGACTTGCTCCCGATGAGGCCATAAAGAAGGCGAAGGAGCCAAGAGAGGCAGCTGTGGCACCGACACCAGCCATTAAGAGGCGCAGAAGCCAGCAGCTATGGGAACGCCGGCCAACAAGGCCCCAGAAGGCTTGGACACACGTCCAAGCACGTCACGTGCGGCCATGAGGACCAACCCTCCAGCATCCACCGGATCTCGATCGTCATATGCAGATATGGCGAAGAAAGTGAAGGTGGCCGTGCTACCTGTGGAATACCCCCAGGTCATGCTTAGTCACGGAGAAATGTCTGTGCTGGAGGATACAATCCTAGACGAGATTGTTGAGTCAGGATGGGCGGTCTCGTTCGCGGCCATTCATTTTCGGGTTGGTTTCCTGATCATTGAATGCTCCAACGAAGACTCAGCCAACTGGTTGAGAGCCGTCTCACCGAAGCTGCGCTCGTGGAAGAGCGTGCCCCTCACATGCAAATTGGGAGACGAAATACCGTCGCCCCACAGTATCACCACCTATTGCCCAAGAAGCCTTGACAGGTCCTTGGAATTTATTCTGGCTCTGCGCAGGAACCAGAATAGCTTAGAAACCGAGGCCTGGAAGGTAATATCCAGGAGGGACGAAGGAGGAGGATCACTCCTAGTTATTGGGTTAGATGAACTATACGAAAAGGCTATTGAGGAAAGAGGACATCAACTCTCCTTCCGGTATGGGACCATCCATGTGAATGGTCTCAAGAAGAAGGTCGGGGTTCGCCTGCCCACCACCAGAAATTGAGAGACTGGTGGAGTACTGTTCGACGGAAAAGATGCCGATGATCATCGGATGCGATGGCAATGCACACCACCCGATATGCGGCAGCAGCGACATCAATAAGAGAGGTGAGTAACTCGCTGATTTTATTGTAAACCATAGTCTAGAATTAGGTAATGTCGGATCTACACCGACATTTGTAACAAGAGTTAGAGAGGAGGTTCTAGACATCACCCTGGTCAGTCAGTCCCTAAAACCTCACCTTAGGGACTGGCATGTGTCACCAGAGGAATCCATGTCTGACCATAAAATAATCCTATTTAAGCTACAGCTAAATAAGGATAGCAGCAACCACAGTAGGAACCCCAGAAAGACAGACTGGGAAAAGTTCAGGGCTACCCTAGAGCTCAACCTCTCCAACGGTACATCTGGTATACCCAGAACCCCTCTTGAACTAGAGAGAGCTGTAGGAAATTTAAATAAAAGCAGATGCTTTTACAGACAGCTGCCCGTTAGGGAAAAAACGCATGGTCAAAGATGCTCCCTGGTGGAGCGAGAGCCTGGAAAGGCTACGTTTAACCACACGTCGCCTCTTCAACAAAGCAAAGAGAGCCGGAGAATGGGAGAGGTACCGTGAAAGTCTGACCTCCTATAACAAAGAGATTAGGAAGGCCAAAAGGCAGAACTATAGGAGCTTCTGTGAAAGCATAGTTAGTACTAGCGAAAGCGCCAGGCTCCACAAAGCAATGTCCAAGCGATCCCCTGATTCTAACTTAGCACTGAAACCTAGAGACAACTCCTTTACGAGCAACAATATTCAAAGACTAAAGCTCCTCTTCGAAACGCACTTCCCAGGTAGCATACCCTATCGGGAAGAAGATATCGTGAGAGGGAGCAGATATAGACCGTCGACTGATGACTGGTCACGAGCCAAGCTGACAGTCACAGCCGAGAGATTGATATGGGCAATTGGCTCTTTCCAGCCCTACGAATCTCCAGGCTTAGACGGGATATCGCCTGTATTCTTACAGATCGGTAAGAACTTACTCCTCTCCCGCATCAAGAAGATACTGCTAGGTAGCCTTGCCCTCGGTTTTATACCAAGCGCTTGGAGAAGTGCTATGGTGGTCTTCATCCCCAAGGCTGGGAAGATAGACATCACCAACCCAAAGTGCTTCAGACCCATCAGCTTGACATCGTTTTTACTGAAAACATTGGAGAAGCTGGTGGACTACAACATTTGAAGCACTCTGCTGAAGCAGAGTCCGCTGCATACAATGCAGCATGCTTATAGAGCGGGCAGGTCTACGAACACTGCACTTTATCAGCTGAAGAGCATGTTAAGCTCAACAGTTTAAAATAAGGAGATAGCACTGTGCGCCTTCTTGGACAAAGAAGGAGCCTTTGACAATACGTCACACGATGTGATTGAGGCCACCCTCGCACGAAGGGGCCTGGACCTCACTACCAGTAGGTGGATACTGGCACTACTGGGGTCCAGACAAGCCACCGCATCAACGCATGATAGCGAAGTAACAGTCTTAACCACCAAAGGCTGCCCCCAAGGGGGTGTACTGTCTCCGCTTCTCTGGAGTCTGTTAGTGGACGAACTGCTCAACAGACTTACCACCAGAGCTATTCAATGTCAAGGCTATGCCCATGACATTGTCATAATAGCGCGAGGCAAATTCGAGGAGACACTCTGCGATATAGTCCAGACAGGGGTAAAAATAACGAGTGACTGGTGTATGGAGGTTGGACTCAACCTAAACCCTACAAAAACAGTTATCGTCCCCTTTACTAGACGGTATAAGCTGCAGAGGATGAAACAAATACGGCTATCAGGGTGCCTATTAGAAACAAGTAGGGAAGTTAAGTACCTAGGGGTCACATTTGACAGCAAGCTAAACTTTGGCACCCATGTACAAAACACGGTACCGAAGTGCTCAAGAGCGCTCTATACGTGTCGGAGTATAGCCGGAAAGTCATGGGGTACATCACCAAAGATTATGCGATGGCTATACACTATGGTAGTAAGACCCATGCTGACTTATGGAGTGATCAGCATGGGGTGATAGAGCGCGGGTTATCACCGTGAAAAGAGAGCT